>OMNN01031887.1:0-13328 GCA_900302755.1 Chromis chromis | reverse complement strand
AGTGGTGGCGCAACAGGTTAAGCCCCTGGGCTACTGATCAGAAGGTCAGAGGATCGAACCCCACTGCGGCCACTGTTGGGCCCTTAAGTAAGGCCCTTAACCCCTGACTGCTCCCCAGGCGCTGCACCGCGGCAGCCCACTGCTCCTAGTATGTATAGTTAAGGTTAACTTTGAATAGGATGGGTCAAATGCAGAGAAGGAATTTCCCCAATAAAGGTTAGATTATGATTATAAAAAAACCATCTGACATCTGTGGAGTTAATGTTTCCCTTGCATCTGTACGAGTAGTAGGGTTTTGTTAAGGTCATTTACTACATTAATTTCTGTATTTTCTTTCCTGAAATTAAAAGGAATGGCTCTTTAATTGACATATTTTTTACATGCATCAGATTTTCTGGTTTACAAAGTATTTAAACACAGATTATGTTAAAATGCTGAGTCACGACATAGCTGAATGTTTACTGGATATTTGCGAAGCACTGCACAAACGATTCTGCTGAACTTTAATTTGCTCATTCTTTGTAAGGTAGTCGTGAAAACTGTCAAGGAAATGCGATCCGCAGTGTTACAATTACAAACACATTGTCATACACATAGGGAGGAGGACAGAAGTGAAACACTAGACAAGATTGCTAAATTATTCACTACTGTTGCCTCTTACAGACCCTATTTTAATCTCCACCCATTCTTTACACACCCACCAATCTGCTGGCTGTCCCTCAAAGTGTTTCATTCAACAGGTCCAACACTACAAAGTATCCACAACTTAGCCCATGTGAACACACAAGGAGCTGTACCGATTCGTATCCGACAATATATACAAATAACAAGGGCCAACATGTTTGTATTAGAAAGCTGCTGGTGTGTCCTCATTCAAATGTGGAACTACGAGGGGTATTTCTAAGGATAACACTTTATCAACTTGTGCCCACGTCATGCTGATGGTATCTGAAGACAGTTAGGGCAGAAAGAATGTCATGTTAACTAGGGGTGGGAATCACAGGGTACCTAACGATATGATACAATACACGATACACGATACACGATACGTGGCTCACGATACCAATAATCACACAATACAGCGATAATCGATATATTGCAAGACAGTCACATAACAATACATCACGATATCTATAACTGAAAAATACAATGTTCGTGGTGTTGCCCGTGTACTTTACTTTCTTTGTCCAGCTTGCTTGTTCCCTCAATGTTGCCAAAGCCGAAATGGGTCCACACTTTGGACTTAAACGTGGATGGGGCGTCTCTTACGGTAGCGTTGCTGTCCTCCATTATACCTGTACAAACTCTTCTTGGGCCAATTCATTTCCGCTCAAGTCTCCCTCATTCATGTGATAAACGCCACCGTGTGGAGTCATTAAGTAGTGACGCTGGGGAAACGGCAGCTGGCAGGGGAATCTGGCAGGGTTTAGAGCGTATCGAAATCCCCCTAATGTTAACATGTCTGCTACATTTCAACATTTGCAGGATCTACCATAGAAATGGAGAGCAGTAGGTGAATCAATTTATACCTTTAACTACTTGGCTTCCACTTCTCAAATATGAGGATTCGATTTCTCCTTCGTCTTCCTGTACACACTGGAGACTTTAGTTTAAAGGCTACTGGTCAGACAAAACCATCATCACATCACTCAGCATTCTTAGGAGGAATTAAATTTCTTTGAGGAGAAAAAGATCTTTAAAATACGTATTAGTCGCAGCCCTAGTTGGATTATTATGTAGCTCTGGCTGTTTTCAGATGAGACCTATTTACGAAAAACACTAAGTGACAAACTCATGCCAGAAAGAAATCTGTAAAAAACAAAATATGGTGAGCATGAGTGAGTCTCTGAATATCTGAGCTTTAAAGTGTTTTTCAGTGCCCTGAGGTAGGTAAGTGATCGGATCCTAGTCTCATGAAGAAGAAACTAGGTCAGATGCAGGGAGAAAGTTCCACAGCCTCAAGGTCTGAATGTGATGGCAGCATTTCTGCCCGGTTGTCCCATTAAGGAGTTCTAACACTGTTTTTCTATTTTCTGTATTTTATTTATTACATACTAAATAAACCCATCATATCTGCCGATTCTTTTTCTTTCAAGGTTTCCCTCAATTCTAAAATGTCTTATTCTCAAGCAAAAAGGGGGAATCCTCTTACAACCAGGGTAATCCTCATATCAAACGACTGTGTGTTATAATATAACTGTCAGGTTATTCTTGTATTCTTGATCCATCTGGTGCCAAGCACACTGACACAATATTATGGTCCTACAATCTCACACACCCCTGTTTCACAACGTTCAGTGACAGTAGGCATAAATATTTATACGAGGGGATTTAAACTGCAGCCATATTCATAAATTATATCAAATAAAGAATCAGCTTGTCACATCACAGCATTATAAACATCAAAAATATCTGCAACACACTGATTAATGACTTCATCAAAATCCACCTGTTTTCACATTTGCATGTGTACTGAGAGGGTTAGTCTATCAGAACAGTATCGCATATTGCACAGTAAAATAATTATGACCAAGTCGCTACTGTACATCAGACCAGCTCAGCGAGGGAAAACTCAGTGCTCATTTGCATACTGCAACAGCTTCAGGGTGAGAGAAACTGGCAACAGTAAGTCTCAAATGAGACGAGAGGCTATGCAAAGAAGCTTCACTTCGCTGTTTCAGCTCCCAACAAAGCAGATCTTTACGCTCTCTTTAACACAGTTTTAAGCACCTTTTATCGCAGAAAATCCCAATTCTTAATCCTTTATCCATTGCTTACTTTCCGATTAGGATTTATGCCAAGTCATGCCAGTCAGGCCTGATAATTAGCCAATGATTTCTATTATCCAGGACATTTGGTGCCTGTGACACTTTCACACCTCTGGTACGTCACAGTTATGGCCCTGCTTACTCAGGAACACGTAGGCCAAGTGGGGTTACTTCCTGCCAGGAGCAATTCTGCAGAAAGAAACATTGTAAGTGGTGTTTCTCTTGGGAAGGCCTCCACCTTCATAAGGAATGTGTTTACATAGCAAATTCCAACTCCACCCTTTAAACAACCACAACTATGGGGGGAGAAGGTTGTTATGAGGTAGGTAGTCGAGCCCCTGTCATCCCCCCAAGCACAATTACTGTCCACACTGGAAATGAAAAAACGGAAATCTCCGAGATTAAACAGCAATTCTATGTCACCTGTGAAATGTACATTTAAAGAGTTAAAATACTTCATTTGAACCAATAACAATGGTAAATGGTGAAATGTATACAGGGATGTATGTGTGTCTGTATTGAGAGATTTTTCCTGGTCTTACTTGCACAAAATAAAGCAACTTTTATTCATAAAACAGTTCCAATAGTTAGTCAAGGCAGTAACTGAAACAGCCCATCAAGTCTGAGCATGAATTTTAAGCACTCTCTTACAATGCCAAAATATTTGCCTCTCTAGAATTAAAAGGAATGAGAGACAGACAGTGACCTCTCTGCTGCTTCCTGTTGCACACATACAACATCACATGCTGCTGATGTAGCAGCACAGTGGGGCCATACCACTTCCTGAGCCTACAATCACACCAGGCTTCCTGCACGTATCAGACACACATCAATCCTTTTAAACCCACACTTAACTGTAATTCCCCCCCCTCCTCAACGTGTTTCGTCTTAATCAAATGTCAAAGAGAAAGACGAGAGAAGACATAGACGAGGTATTCTGCATTGCGATTTCAAGCTATAAAAGAACTCAATTAACTCACATTGCAGACTTTAATACCATAGGGCAAGCAGATGGGAAATTCATGGTGGAATCCCCACAGACCCACTGGTGAAGTGAAATAGAGGGCAAACTTTG
The DNA here is from genome assembly GCA_900302755.1 of Chromis chromis. Classification (NCBI taxonomy): domain Eukaryota; kingdom Metazoa; phylum Chordata; class Actinopteri; family Pomacentridae; genus Chromis; species Chromis chromis. The sequence continues at coordinate 9,485 of OMNN01031887.1, read as the reverse complement.
CCCAAAAGCAAACATGCAATTAATCTCATTCTTTTCAGTGCTACAGTAAATAACCCTCAAATTGGAGACAGCTAAAAAAAATGCAGATTAAGGTCACAAACCTAGAAAAACAAGGGCTATGTTTTAGTATAAAAATGTGTCCACGCAGTCATCTACTCCACTCTCTAAGAACACTAACACCTGATCAGTGGGGACTAAGAGAGGAACAAACACCCTCCCTTTCTCCTGCAGCGTCTTTACAATAATTATTATTCATAAATGGAGAACGGAAAGGTGATTTCCATAAAGCATTAAAAAGGAGTGGTGCAGGCGGCTGACTGCAATGAGCAAAACAGGATGGATGGACAGTTTATTGAGTTTCCTGCTAATAGCCTGCCCTCAGTTTAGCCTATAAAATGTTTTTACTTAAAGAGGCTTGTGATAAGCAAAGATAATTCACATGCTCACAAAAACCAAGGTAATCCTCGTAGTTTCAATCATAGCATCTGGACTTGCTTGAGTTTGTCGAAGACGTTCCACCTCTCATCCAAGAGGCTTCATCAGTTCTAAACTGACTGGTTGGGAGTTCCAGATTTTATACTCTTCAGGATCCATTAACACTATTGAAACTCCACTCTGCTGGGTGTGTGTTGCCCCTCCCTCATTCTGAGAGTCATTAGGTCCTTCCCTCTCACAAGGGGCTTCGTTAGGGTCCTATGTGGCCAGGTGTGAATGGGGCCAATGCGAGTCGTTATGTCCTTCCCTTTCACAATGGGGTTCGTTAGGGCCCAGGAAGAACAGAACCCATTCTCACCTGGCCACAAAGGACCCTAACGAACCCCATTGTGAGAGGGAATGACCCAACGACTCTCATAATGAGGCGTGGGGAAACAAACACCCAGCAGACTGGAGTTTCAATAGTGTTAATGGCTCCTGAAGAGTATAAAACCTGGAACTCCCAACCAGTCAGTTTAGAACTGATGAAGCCTCTTGGATGAGAGGTGGAACGTCTTCGACAAACTCAAGCAAGTCCAGATGCTACGAATCAAACTACGACCTGGATGACTGAGAACCTTCACAGACAAAAACCAAGGTAAACTTTGTGCTCTAGAATTTTAACAATGACGGGACAACTACAGGATACTCAGGATACAAGCATATGCATCATAAATCTTCATGCACCACTGGTACAGAGGGGAAACTGCTGTGCGTTCATTTTAGCAGCCACTATAGGACTTTTGAAGAAACCAAATGTCAGTGCACTCAGAGTGTAGTACTAAAATCCTTCAGATGAGAATGACTATGTGCAGATTAGAACAATGTCATACAATAGAGGTAGCACCAGGCAAGCATTTTCTCTTAGTTGTATGACAATTTTTAATTTTTTGTGCAACTGATTGTCTAAAATCTATGATACCACTTTGGATTTCTCTGTAAATGTGCCCAGCGTCACGTACACACCCACAAAACAAAAACCTTTATACCATGCAAAAGTTGACAGCTGAATCGAGGTGGGATATCTGTAGCTGAATAAGAAGAAATGGAATGCTTCACTAATCCCAAATCCCGAGCTACAGATGCTTGGTTACACAACTGTACAGCGAGGCTTTAAGTCAGGCAAACGCTATCTAAAGTCAAAACAGCCAGCCACACTGAAACTGTCTGTGCAGTGGTTGGGTTTTTGAAGCTGTTCGTAGGAGGTAAACTGCAGACAAGGGGGAATTTATGAAAAGGGTTTCGGTCTGCTGCTTGACAAGTGAAAGTGTTGCTGGTATTTCTGCCAGAGACGGACTAGGGTAATACTTCTACATGTGACACAAAAATAGAAGGCTGGACTAAATAGAGCTGATGATGGCATGGATGCTGATATCACATTATCAGCTGCATCTCATGTCTACCATCATGCTTTCAAGGAAACATAGGGCTGTTAAGTGTAATGACATTAATACAAATAATTTAAATATGCATTCACGTGTCTTTTTCTCTGAGGGTTTACAGTAACCAACTGGTTAGCTCAAGTCAACCACCTCAGTTACAAGGTGGTGGCTCCCAACAGCAACTGGTAGTAGCAGCTGGTTACTGGCTTATCTGTAGACCTAGCTTGCAAGTGTCAGATAAGTTCACCGGCTAACAGTGCGAGCTAAAGTCAGCTAGCATGCAGGGTGGGTAGCTAAGGTTCGCTTGCTTGCTTGCTGTGCCGACACCTACCACGTACCCCGCCCAGCACCAGCACAGCAAGACAATGTCAAAACAGCTAAACTCGCACCGTTACCTGTTATCTGTCTAACCCGTTAGCTAGCGCTAGTCGGCTAACTGGCTCAGCTCGCCCCTGTGTAGCCGATAAAACGTTATCATGTGCGCCATGTCTAAGCTAAGGTCACTGTGCAACTTAATACACTTACAGGATGCCGGAGCAGGAGGTGCACACGAAGGAGCCCACGGTCATGTTGGCATAGGTTGGGCCGCGCTGGTCGCAGTCAAAGCACTTTCTATTGGGAGGCAAACTCGTCATTTCTCTCAGCATCTTCAGGTGTTTCTCCTCCTGTTTTCGCTTCGCACTCGCCGCCATGGTGAAGGATAACACGGCAGGATTAAATGGAACCGGGAGAGGCTGGAAGGTCAGCTGGAAGTAAAACAAAAGGCTTGTGCTTTTTTTTTTTAACGGTTGCCGACTCGTGCTGAAGGCGGAGAGGGGATGGGTTAGGGAGCTCTGTTGTCAGGGCGGCCTCGCGTCTCCTCGAACAAGGAGTTACAGACGGAGGGTCAGGTCCGTGACGGAGCAAGAGCAGTCCCGCCGAGCACTTCCGCCTTCGTTTAAATCCCGTTATGCAGACCACGTCGCTTCTTCTTTTTGGGTCAGCGCCAAACATAAGTGCCTGATATTCTAATATTTCTGCCAGACAAACAGGTTTCTTAACCTAATATTATCTAAAGTAGCATTATTACTACACAGTGTTGGCATGCGCATATACAATCGCTAAGTTGTCATGTGTTTACCGCGCAGTACGCAATTTTAACCACATATTTTTATTTCTATTCCCGCATTAACCACTCTATATGTTCGCTTATCTGCAGTTCAGATTGTGAGGAATACGGAAAATTATAGATAGGTTAAACGGGGCGATTTGTTCGAGGAATTTTCAGTCTAAAACAACGGTTAGAAATGGGTTTGAACTATCTTGTCTCCTTCACTCTTTGGTTGCACTCATGACAGCGCAGACTGCTACAAGTGCGTCTCTAACACACCAGCGCCCCCGTGCGGATTCTCATTGTCACTGCAACGCTATGTGGAAAAAGGCGGTGCTGCTGTCTGATGCTCAAGTTATTGATGTAATGCGGCTTTCAGTTTAAGAAAATACGCACTAAGCACAACATGTGAGAAGTAATGCAGCTGAAATGCATGCAAAAGCCTCCATTTTCCCACTGTCACAAATATGCTTACTCACTGGTGATCCTTGGGTTTTCCATGTATATTTTAGGATTCTAAATTTGTCACTTAATCTCTATAATTAATAACACTGTAGGATCTTAGCTTTAATGTTTTATTAGGTACAGTTGTATTTTATGTAATTGTGAAGGGTTTTAACCATAATATTTAGATTACTCAGGTAAAGTCGCATCATAAATCACACTGTAGGAACCTTATTATTTCAACTTGTTAGGTAAATTAATTAACCCTTTTTTCTCTACTGGAAAGCACGTGGGTCAACTGCTACTGTTTTGAAAGTGCTGTATAAATAACTGTGGACTGAAATAAGAAAAATGGCAGCTTGTGAGGTCAGTCGTATCGACCTACACTCTTTGTGATCTACATTTTAAAAGCTTCTAATGGGTGAATTTCATTCTTTATGAGTCAAGAGGTGGAGAACAGAAGTCCCATGTGGATATGTGAAAGATACTTGCAAGTAGACATGTAAAGAATTACATAATTAAAAATCTTAATAGAAACCCCTAATGGAAAAGGAAATCCTTAAAATCCTTACTCAGTTATCTACATAAGATAAATAATTAATGCAACGCATAAAGGGCTGACATCAAGTTTGTATCCATGCAATTATTTCTCAGAGGAGCATACGCAATATGGACGAAATGAGTGACTGTGAGCATGAGCAAAGTCATAATGTACACATTAAGTTTTTTATTACAGATGAATAACATAATAGAATATAAAGTAAGCCAAATGGCAACTGTATTATTTACATGGGTACAACAGATATCAGGGCAATGTTGTGTAATAGATGGTTGAACCTGTAGGTTGAGCCTGATTATGCTGTCTAATACAGTGGAAAGCTGGTTTTACAAAAAAAAGTCACATTTTTATTTGGATAAAAAGGCTTGTGTTGCTGTCCTTTGTCTGGGTGAACTGACATTTAAATACCCCACAAAATCAACTCTGACAAGGGCGCTACAGCTCTAAAGCTTAATAAGGTAAATGGTGGCGTCCGTCTATCGTCTTTAAATGAGATTTCTGTCCAACTGCACCCTCTTTAAATGATTTTATGCCTCAGCGTAAGAGTCGTCACTTCTTTAATTGCTGCTGACTGATTGAATTAATGGCTGTTGATGCTGCTGTGGTGGAGAAAAGTCAAAGGGTCTGCGGTTCTCAGTGTAGCCATAAAGGTTCCGGAGGGCCACACGAGCCGCTTCTTCCTCAGCTGCTTCGACCGTCTCTCCTGGACCCTGAGCCAGAAGCTTCTTGTCACTGAATTAACATAGAGGTGGACAAAGACAAGACAAATAAATAATTAAAAAATGCAGATCATACATAAAACATGTTTTACGATCAAGTGCATTATGAATTGTCTGCATCTCACTCAAACTTCAAGGGTGTTTTGGTGTGTCTTCACTTTTACAACATGTCAGCTCTATTGCAAAATATTTTAAGTGTTTAAAAATTGCAATTCACAGCAGACACATCAGCACAATTACCTGTACAAGCCAACAAAGTAAAGTGGCAGGACAGTGCTGGCTCCAGCAGACCTAATGAGACGAGGCTCTGGCAAAGGAACGTTCTTCTTACTAAGCTCCTCCACTAGTAGTCCCATGGGGTTGATCACAGTCCACATATCAAATAGATCCTTTCCTATCAGCTGAGTCACCAGGAAATCCTAGAGGGAGGGGAGCAGAGAAAAAAAGAAAAATGTTATACCACTATATTAACACAAGAACCAACTGAAGAGTCTTAGGATGGACAAATTCTAGTTTCTTGGGTGCCCATGATACTGCAAAGCAAATCTCTTACCCTGAGAAATAACCCAGTTCGCTCTGCTCCACCACTTTCCTGTAGAGCTCCGATCACTGCCATGAACGTAGAATGTAGCACATCATCGGGAACAGGGAATTCTGCACTCATGGTTAGGTCTTCAATGCCGAGATTGCTTGCTACATAAGTCACAACTGCTGGACTGGTGAGATGCCCCACGATGCCCTCCACCCCCTCGCCCGGCAGGCTGGGGAAGCTTGCCCTGCACCAGTCGGTAAGGAAGCTTTTGGTGAAACTGGCTCCCTTTTCACTCAGCTGAATGTTATCTTTCAGAACAAGTGCGGTGGTCTCAGAGTCCACACCTAACCCCTTTCTCCTCTCTTGCTCCACCTGCAGGTAACAGGGGTTGATAAAGGCTGTTTTCAGTAGATCGAGGGAGAAGTTCTCATGGAGGCGGGAGCTGAAAGCCTGGACCTCCGCATGGTAATCCCAATGAGGCTGCTGGGACCTGAAAAACAGTCAAATTTGGTGCAAACACTTAGTCCTGACTTCCTCTGCAGACACATTGTAAAGTGGGTCATATAAACTGAGAAAACTGTAATTAATTATCTCTAGTGATGTTAAAGTTATGCAGATGTAATGCAGGTTAAAGCTACTACAAGCATTTTTACCTAAGCCCTTCTCAGACATGGATTCCTTTTTCATTAATTTGACAGTCTGAATGCGCACTCTGGTCACATTTCCATAAAAGTGGAGACAGGTTTGGGAACGATTTAACAGCAAGTCAGATTGTACACTTTTTGTACTTTAGATCGCTGAACTGGCACACACACAGTTTATAAGAGTTTATAAGTTGCAGTTAAATCACTTGTTCCACAGCAGCCTGATCTCTGTCACAGCTGTCGATATTTTTAATTTATTGTTGATAAAGTCATATTTAGCTTCTCTTTTAAAAATTTACATAGTTTTGATTGTTTAAGAATCCCAAATAAACTAATTCTACTTACTTATTTGGATGGTTTGGTGAGCTTGTTGTTATTTAGTTTCAGTCTTGTATTTATTAGTGCATTATTATGAATTATACATCACTTGATGTTCTGTCCGAGCTCACATCTCTGTCACTGTCATGAGTATGTCTGAAGGAATCTGTACAAGTGGCCTATGTCTGAATGCCAGAATGTTGACACTTTAACAGGTAGATGAAGCCAACATTATGATTCATCCCATGTCTGAAAATAGCTGTACTTGCACACTACTATGGTTATTATTTTTTGTATAGGAAAGTATCTTTAAAGGTAATGGACACATCTTTATAGTTCAAATGTTATGGTCAATTCAAATTCTTAAATGCAAAATAATAATACAATGACAAATTTAATCAAAATGTGTTTTTCATAGGAGCAAGAGGAGGAATAAGATTTTCCTGCTCCTGGGCAAAGGAGCTATAATGGCTAGCTACACTCCTAGCTTCATTTGCTAAACTTTAAAAATAGCGACAGTACACATGCTGCTAAACAAGTCTGCACTGCAAACGTGTTAAATAGCAGCATAACGTTGTCTATCTTAATCCTACTCATTCGGCTAGGATGAACAAACACACACACACCGACTTCTACCTCCAATGCATTAATGGCCTTGAGATGCTCTCTAGTGAATTCTGGTGTTAGCTAACGTTACCGGGGCTTCGGCGGCGGAGGTCCTTCTAGCTTTAGCTTCCTTGCCATCAGGTACGTGTACGCTTTCATCCATCGCTTCTTCTCCCTGACCTGTGATAACGAAACATTTCTGCAAACACGCTGGCAATGAATCCCTAATGTTAGCACACCACGATTTAGTATGTACCCCGACGCCATGTTGATCCACTGACAGCAGAGTGCAGCAGCAAAAAGTGTCCGAAGCGGAACGAGAAACTACATCCGGTCCTCCAAACCGGCCGTTAATGACCAAGCGTTACCATGGAGACAAACATAAACTGTAACTAACGTTAGCTAACGGAGCGGACTGTTGAGTGATATTTATCCAATTAGACAACTAACAAACCGCCTTAAAACATAAAACAAAGCAGCAGATATTACTTTGGTTTCTTCTGCTCGTTTTTTTTGGTTTATTATTTGCGAATTTCAAGAAACGATGGAAGATAAAGTGGTGACTCAAATGCAAGGAGATGCCCAGAGAAGTTTTGACAGAGAGGTCATTGTAAAGGATGGAGCCCAAGAAGACCTGGAAAATAGCAAACAACTGGAAAGCTCACCTCAAGAGAAACAGGAAAAATATTCAGGGCCACGGATGACCAAGAAATTCCTGAAAGACCACTGTAAGCAGAATAAACTGTACTCCACACCTTGCCTGAATGACACCCTGTATCTGCATTTTAAAGGTTTCTCCACCATTGAGAACCTACAGGAGTACACAGGACTGAAGTGTCTCTGGCTGGAAAGTAATGGCCTCCAGCGCATTGAGAACCTGGATGCCCAGGCTGATCTGCGCTGCTTGTTCCTTCAGCAGAACCTCATCCACAAGCTGGAAAACCTGGAGCCTCTGAAAAAGCTCTGCACCCTGAATGTCTCCAACAACTACATACACATCATAGAGAACATCTCCTGCCTTCCTGAGCTGAGCACCCTGCAGATCGCCCACAACAAGCTGGAAACTGTGAGGGACGTAGAGCATTTGAGTCAGTGTCCGGCCATTAGTGTGCTGGACTTGTCTCACAACCTGTTATGTGACCCGGAGATCCTTCCTGTGCTCGAGGCCATGCCAGAGCTAAGAGTCCTGAATCTGGTGGGGAATGAGGTGGTGAAAAAAGTCCCAAACTACAGAAAGACCATGATTGTGCGCCTGAAGCAGCTCACGTTCCTGGATGATCGCCCCGTGTTTCCCAAAGACAGGGCGTGTGCAGAGGCTTGGGCAGTAGGAGGGCTGGAAGGGGAGCGCAAGGAGAGGGAGCAGTGGGAGACACGGGAGAGGAGGAAAATTCAGGACAGCCTGGAAGGAATGGCGAAGCTTCGAAAAAAGGCTCAGGAGAGACGCCGCCTAAGAGAGCAACAGGAGAAAGGTGAACACGTTATTTACGATTTCCTGCCTATTATAAGAGTTACGGTAATTTTACGGTAATTTCATCCAGCGGATTCCTGGGGGGGCACGAATGAAATTACCGTAATGACAATGTCGTTGCACTTTACAGCCAATATGGTGTCATTACTGTAATTTTACGGTTTCATTCGGGGCACGAATGAACGAATAAAATTACCATCGTTGCGCTTTACAGCCAATATGGTGTCATTACGGTAATTTTTTAACGGTAATTTCATCCAGTGGATTCCTGGGGGGGCACGAATGAAATTACCATAATGACACCATATTGGCTGTAATGACATAATTACGGTATTCCAAAGTGCGCTAGCCAAACGTGTCGCCGATGATGCACAAGGACTTAAAGGGTTAATGCATATACAATACCTGAGTCAGGTAGGGTAAGGTAGGTCATTCAAGCAAAATGAACCGAGTTGGTGACCATGCTGTGATACAGTACCTGTCCCGAAAGGGCACGTCTCCCAAGGAAATCCATTGTACATGCATTAATGCACACAATGAGTCCAAATTGAACTCAAACTATTGTGACAAGTTGCTCTCTCAGAGGACTAAACATTTTGATTAACAAGTCTTGTTTTCTTGGTCAGGCTCAAAACTTATCATTCACCCCTCGTAGGATGAGGACTTGAACTAAGTAACTTTACTCAAGTACTGTACTTCTCTGTGGCACCATGCAAGAACCAGATAACCCACCTGACCATTAAAAGTGAGTCCAGTGGGCGCCCCGATGGCCTAACGGTTATGTCGTGTGACCCAAGTGCTAAGGTGTAGCGGCTGTCCCAGGTTTGATTCCGACCTCGGGCATTTACCGCATGTCCTTCCCCACTCTCTCCTGTTTCCGACTCTATCCACTGTCCTGTCTAATAAAGGCAAAGAAGGCCAAAAATAAATCTTTTCATGCATGGAAATAAATTACCGTGTTTCAAAGATTGTTATAGATTTGCTATGAGAATTTCAGATTGGGATAAAGTGTATTTTTCGTAAATTTTGCATATGTTCATCTCATAGAAAGATACCATTCCCCAAGATGTCTGTGAAGGTTCTCAGTCATCCAGGTCAGGGTTGTCCTCGTAGTTTCAATCATAGCATCTGGACTTGGTTGAGTTAGCTCCAAGACGTTTCACCTCTCATCCAAGAGGCTTCATCAGTTCTAAACTGACTGGTTGGGAGTTCCAGATTTTTATACTCTTCAGGATCCATTAACACTATT
>OMNN01031884.1:9972-21498 GCA_900302755.1 Chromis chromis | reverse complement strand
GAGTGGAGTTTCAGCAGTTACAATGGACTGGTTTTTACTGGAAGGATTACATGGCATCATAAACCAGAAAACAACCCCCACATCTCACAGCACTGCGTTGACTTTAGGCGAAATACAGCTGTAAACAGAGGTTATCTGATCTCAGCTTACCGCAGTAAGCTGGGTGATCGTGCATGTAACTTTAGTTTTAGATTAAAACTTTTTTAGATCAGACATTAAAAAGAGCTTCACACTATAGATCTGTATAAAAAATCACTTAAAGGTAGTGATTTATACTAATTCTGCACATTTTGGTAAAAGCAAGAAGAATAGTAAATCTGATACATTATCTAAATATGCTAACCAGCATTCTCCACCATCACAGATAGTGCAGCATTTCGGATGCAGTGTGTCCACTGCACAGTCCTCAAGGCTGAGTTCATGCCGCAGCTCTGGGCAGAATAAAAAAAGTCGGCCTTATCTACTGTTTGCATGAAAATAAAAGTCACTTTAAACTTACCAGTAGTTTCTAAACTTCTAATAATTAATGCTTTCTTTGAAACTACCAATCTAGAGACATGGAAAGATGCAAATCCCACAACTAAGATAAAATTAAACAGGGAGTTATGAAAACATGACATTTCTATCTATGTGGTTGGGAAGCATTGCATACATAAAGGTGATAATTATCATATTCACAGAGCTGCAAGTAGATTCTATGTGTATATTCCCCTCTTAACCCATTCATAATAGCATGCCATTTGTAACAAGTACATGCAAATATAGAATAGAAAGCCTACAACTGAATCTTTACCTGCTCCCAAAGGTGGGATTTTGAAGATTTCTCTGTAAAAAGTGAGACTCTTGTCTTCTGCTAATCCAGGTTACTTTCAGTTTTTAGTATGAATGACACTGGGATTCTTCAGAACAGCAGACAGCCGTAATTTGCACATATCGAGTCAAATGGAAAGTTTGCTTGTTTTTCACTCTCTCCCTTAGTCACTCAGTCAGAGCTTAGTGCGTTTTGGTGATATTCCATTAGCTTGGATGCTTATACATGAGAAAAAGTTCAATACAGCTCGACACTGTCAGCACGCAAAAACATGGAGTCAGTTTTCTTTGCACATGCCCAAAATACAGAAACATTATTAAAATATTCACTTGTGGGAAGAGAAGAATCTTGCAGGACAAGCAGCTGAGTTTGTTGGTTTAGGTGCAATTAAAGCCATTGTAGTGCATACGTTAGTGCACTTGCATAACTTACATGGATACAAATAGAAATTAGTCATAATTAATGTGTATTAATTACACTTGTGCTTTTCCTGCTATGAAGAAGACGATTAAAGCAAAGCGAAACGCATGAAAAGAGAGCAGACCCTAGAGCCTTCTTCAAGTGACCACTAGGTGGTGACACACTGCCAGAAACACAGTGCATTTCTTTCTCGCTCTCACACACACATGCGGAAACACATGGGTGAAAAAAGACAAATTATGTGAAATGTGCACAATTTAACTAAAATGTAATATTATCTGCATTCAGTTCATCTGTATCCATGCTCTCTCTATCTTTCAAATGAAAACTGGAATTTGTATTATCAGCATAACTTTAATGAGCTATAATAACAAAACAACAACAACAATGAATAACACAGTAATACTATATTAACTGTAATATAGCATGTATTTCATAACATGCTACTCTCTGTCTGTCCTTATTATTGTTGTTGTATTGTTTCAGTTGCAGTTTTTCATAAAATTTCCTTCATGAAAAGAGAAAAAAAGTTAAAAGCTCAACATATACAGTAAGAACTGTTGTGAGAGATAATGTAAGAACAAAAAAAGAGAAAAAAGTGATGAAAGGATATAAAAGGGAAGGAGGACAGACAGGAGAACGTACAGAAATGAAGAGGTGAAAAATACAAACATAATTAAAGCAGATTGGAGAGGAAACAAGATGGAGAGATGCAGTGAAAGAGAAAATAAGAGGAAAGGACGATGAGGGCGAGACAATGTAGGACATGGAGAGGAAAAAGATGTAGGGATGTGGAGAAATGGCAGCAGCGATGGAGGGAGAGGAGAGAAAAAGTGAGGAAGAGAGATTAAAAAAGTAGAGGAGGAAGAGAAAAGGGAGAAAGAGGGAAGAGAGGGGGACAGCATCTGTTTCCTGTCTGGAGTCCAGCTGGAGGTGGAACAAACGACAAAAGAAGAAGAAGAGGAGGAGGAAGAGGAGGAGGAGGAGGAGAAGGAGGAAGTACCGGCCGGCCTGAGAACCTGCCTCATACACACATGCAGGCTTCCTCAGGGAAAAACCAATCCAACTTCCTCCTCTGTGTGTTTGTGTGTGTTTAGATTTACTTAATTTATTTGCACAAGTAATAAAAAAATACTTAACAGGAGAAAGTATGGTGATGCTGTTACTGATGTGTGATTTGTTGAATTTGTTTTTAAAAAATTCAATGTTAAAGAGACCAAATCATGCTCATAAACACAATGGTGTGTGTTAGCAGGTGCTAGTTAACCTCAGTTAACCCCTTAAGCCCTGTAGCTATTTTTTGAAACTTCTACCTGGAAAAAAAACTACAAACCTAGGGCTCTACAGATTAGAGACAATCTTTGAATTTTGAAGTTTGAAAGTCATTTTTACTTCCAAAAAAAAGAAAAAGTAAATTAGAGCATAAATAACATCCTAAATGCAAATAGTCACTGATATTAATGTTTCCAAACTGCAATCCTTCCCAAATTGATTCAACAGAAATCAACAGTGAATATGCGTCACTTTGCATTTTTAGAACAGATGCAGCCTGGTTCCAGTACATGGACCTCCAGGGTGAAGAGGGTTAAAGAGAGCGTTTTGTTTTGTTTTTATTTCATACATCTAAGAATGATTACACACATTAGATCTCATCTAAACTGGCTTGACACTCTGATTAACCTCAGAACTCGCAGCGACTATTTACCCCATAATAAACATGAACAATTTTGTCTTAAGCAGGTAAATTCATGTCCTACTGCACGCACCTTTCAATTGATGTATTATGAAATTGCATTGCCTCTGAAAATCACTTTTGTTCAGTATGAAAACACCTTTAGACCCGTAGAAAAAGGAAAAGTTGGCCCAAAAAAACCCTGAATAGCTATAAATACCACTCACCTGAGTTGGACTTTTTCATGTTTCGCGATTTCGCACTACTGAATCACAGCACCTGGAATATTGTATAATGTAAATCTAACAAATTAAGGGCATCCAGCTTACAAATGAACAGATGCTAAAAGTGAGTGGAGATGGATTTACCCTTCCCTGCATCTGCAAAACAGCATGTGTGTGTATATGTGTGTGTGTGTGTGTGTGTGTGTGTGTGTGTGTGTGTGTGAGCGAGAGCTGTGCAGGGGGGGTGGAGGGTTAGGGTTTCCTGATTTGTTTGTTCCTCTCACACACTTTTCTTCCTGGTCCAGGCTAGATTTAGACTTCCTGTTCAGAGCTATTCTCAGAGCACACACACTCTCTCTCTCACATACACATGCATATATCCCTGCTTATACATTCATACTCATAAATGTAGCATGTGAGTATGTGTGTGTGTGCGCTTGCATATATCAAATGACATCAAACTATCAAAACATAACTTACACTTTATATAATTTAAATTAAAGTAAAGAGCAGCAGCAGGTGCCTCATGGCAACAATACCAACACACACAGACACACACTGCAGCTTGAAGCCAGATAGTCAGTCTTTCTCACAGCCTTGACAATCAAAGGAATGAATCTTTTTTATTGTGTGTGTACGTTTGCGTGTGTCTCCTGTTTACCTTAATAAACAAAGAGCTCCCTCAGGTCATTGTATTGCAGAGTCACTCTCTCCCCCATAAAGCTCACTGATCCCCCGTTCAGGCTGATGCAACAATGTGTTATCAGAATATCTGAATGGGTCAAAGCAGTGGTCAGTGTGCCTACTGTGTAGACAATCCTTGTGGTCTTAAATTTGTGTTGCATGTGTACACAAAGTCTGTGTGGACCCTAACAGTCTTGTTCAGATAGTCAAATTTACCTACATACCCTTAAGACCTGATATTTTTTTATAGTCTTACTGGCTGTAGTTCACTTTTTCAGATAAGCCTAATCGTGTCAAAATATAAAACATGTTGAGCTTTTCTTAATAGTAGATTTTTTCAAATGACACACTGATGAAGTGTATGAAGCAATAATCATGAGGGTTATCATTTTGTGCAGGTCTCACACCTTTAAAAATGAATTAAGATAAGACAATAAGGGAATCTGGTTTACAAATTAGATGGAATGTCCCAAATGTGGTTGCAATTTAACTGGTCGATGCAGGATTTAAAATACCGATAGCAACAATGACAACCCGGATAAACTAAGATTTTTTTTGAGTGACGTGCACTCTTTTCAGATTTGCATAATGTGTTTGTACATATCCAATCTGTTCTCACTGAGTGTCAAATATTGTCATTTTGTCAAAGCTGATATGGATATGGACAAGCTGCCACCCACATCAATATTCGACTATGATAGAGGAAAAAAGTTTATGTACAGTTTAAAAGAGCCTCATGTTTGAGAGGTGGAAGCAGAGTAAAAACTCCCTTGTGGACGAGCACATGGACCACTGTGGAGACCGTAGATCCCTACTTGTTGTTATTGCACTACTTTTCTACATTGCAGGCATCTCTTGTGGGAGATTATTGCCTATGCAGTGTAGTCGATGTGCGACACAAAGTTTGGTGTCTATGCGGACAAAATGGACATGGACAGTGACAGACTAACACTGGTCTTAGTCACAGGCCTTTCACCTAGCAGCCAGAGATTTATGTCTCATATCGGATCATTATTTTTTCACTTAGTTTTTATTTTATTTTAACTTGTTGTATGACTCCGTCAAGTTGAGTCACCAAAACTACTTGGCTAGGAAAAGATCATGGTCTGGTTTAAAATACAATTTCACAACAACTCACATGTTACAAGGCAAAACTGTTGTTACTTAAAGGGGTACAACATTGACACCAGCAAAGGACATTTGGCTGTGGACCTTTTACTGGTGTATCTGACTGCCCAGTGCATTGAAACAAGATGCTAAATGTAACCCAGCATGTTCAAATGTGATGCCAAGGGGTCCTGACAAAGCAGCAGTATGCGAGACTGGGCTCACAAAAATGAACATATTAACTTCTCAGATGTTCAGATAACTTGGATAACTCTGCTGGAGGTTTTAAGTTGACTTTCACTTAAAATGTCCAACAAAAAGTTTAGTATGGCATGATTTAGATCCACAAGCAACTATTAGAGAGCACACATCCCCTCCTAAGCCCATGATTGGCTGAGGGGAAAGCTCATCAGTCAACGTTGTCCGTGGAGACGGTAATTACTTTTGGGGATGTTTGTGTGTCTGCAGGATCCTCCAGCGACAAAACATCAAACCACAACAAAAATGCTGCGCGTCTCCTCCTCTCATGTTATTTATAGGCCTGTTTATTAGACACACACACGCAGATTCTGTTGTGCGTCTGTGTGCACTCTCTGGATGAGGTTTGTGCGCGTGTGGATGCACGTGCGCGTGTGCGTGCTCGCCTTTTGATCGGCCTGATGAATGACTATGTTCGCGACATCTGCATGTTTTTGTTTGTGTGTGTTGGTGCGGCAGAGCAGTGGGATGATTTTGCTGAAACTTCAAAGTGAAAAAGTAGAAAGGAAAATTCAGACATCCTGCCCCCCCACACGGAAGCACATTTGTACTTGCGTAGTTGTGGGGACTCTCATTGACAGAACACATCATATCCCTTAACCCTAAACCTAAATCTAAAACCTTAACCCCGGTCTTTTAAACCAAACCCTTAGATGATCCTTTGAAGACATTTGCACTGGACAAAATGTCATCACTTTCTAAAAATGTCATCACCCTGAAGATCTGAAGATCTGACGGCATTCTGAAAGACGGTATAAGAGTGCACACACACACACACACACACACACACACGACGCGCATGCACACACACGGTAGGTCTGAGTCAAAGCTGTGGACGAAGGAGGACAACTGGACAGGACGGATGCTGCCAACCAACCACTCTGTCATTACCACAGATCTTGTGTGAGTGTGTGTTAACATCCTTCCATGCATCTGTTTGTGCTCTCGTTTGATTTATTTAATGGGAAGTCAAATGGCTTAAATATGTGCGTTTGAGTGAATTTGCTCTTGAATTAGTGTTTATGTTCGTAAAAGCTTGAACATACTGAAATCATTCTTTTGGCAAATTTGTATTACTTCAGTACACGTGCTCTCACAATCACAGTGTGTTTCTATTTGGCCTGAAATATAACAAATATTCTAACAATAGAAGGGGTTTACTTACACACCAGTCTTCATGTGAAAGAGGTACATCACATAAACCCTAATGTTGCTTCAGTTTGCGTATGTGTTTGATCAGTTTCTCAGATGGGCTGAAAAAAATAGCATGTTTGGACAACAATTTATTTTTATGAGTCATATCACAACACTACCATCAAAGCATTAAAGTAAGTGTAGCAGTTAAACGCTGATAGTTATTTTTCATTTCCAAAATAAAGATTTTGCACATTTTAGTCACAATGCGACATGTCATCTTTATAACCCTACAAGTATTTGCAGATTTTTTTTAAAATTTGTGTATGTTCAAATTGTTAAGCTACTTTACAAATCAATTTCATCCTAATATGGCTGAGATTGTTTTCAGTTGCTATAGAAGCAATGTTCATAAATTAATACTTTGGTTAAATCTGAGAAATTTCTAAATCAATAACATAACATAAAAATATGTCAAAATGTACCAAATGACATGATATGACTGCAAAAAATAAATGCTGCTTTAAATACCTATGATTCATTTTTCCATTTTCCATGTGCATATGTGTGTGTGAGTGTTAGTCAGCGAGTGTGTTAGACAGCTCATCCGTCATTCAAGGAGAAATCACACCACCGCTAACAATCAAGTGGCAACAAAACCCGCGTTAGCCAATTTTTAGCGCTGCTCTTTGCAGAGTCTGGCGGAACATAAGTCGCCCTGCACATTAGCAAGTTGGAACCATTCAAAAAACAATCCCGTCGGATCAAAAATAAAGGGGGGGTAAATACGCTAAAAATTATGCTAATACCTCTCCAAACCGCTGTTTCATCACAAGGTAATCCTCAAAGGTATTGTTTGCTTTGCGTAGCTTAAGCCGGCGTGCCTGTAGCTGTAGGATCGGCAGGCCGAGGTAGCTGACACAGGGTCTGGAGCTGTGGTCGGTGCTGGACGGGGTGACTCAGGCGGGGGGTTAAAGGGCGGCCGGTGTGGTCATGAGTGTCCCAGGGTGTGGAGAAAGGGAGACTGGGGGGGGCGGATTAGCCAAAAGCTAATGATTCTGATTGGGACATCTGTGAGTCATTGGTGAAGAATGGAAGGGGCAAAAATTAATATACTGTGGGTGATATTAGGTAATTGTGCACTTTGTGTTTGTCTGTGAGTCAAGTCCCGGCCTCTGTGTGGCTCAACGTGGACTTATTATTGGCATACTTCAGCACATAAATCCCAACTATTTACCTGTAAGCCTTTGGGAAGGCTCTCTACATTATGAGCATGTCTTTCTCAAGAAGGCCTGGGTGTGGATGAGCAGAGTCTTGGCTGGACTTATATAACGAGCTCAGTCAGAGTTTTACGAGAAGCTGAGTCTGTTATCAGAGCAAAACCAGTCCAGTGATCACATTGATGAGTAAAACGCTGAATGTCCAAAAGAATTTTCCTCTTTTACTATTCATGGATGTTGCATGGTAGCCTGTAAATGAGATTTAAGTGAACCATTTTTTCTGCTGTATAATGTTTTTCATTAAAATTTTTTAACCATAAAATGTCATGCATTGATATCATATGTCGCTCCCCTACATGTAACCAGTAGTAGTATAAAATATAAGATCTCAACTTATCTCGTGACCCACTCGATGAAAACCATTGATCAACAGTGGCAAATCTTTAACAACAATAATAGGTTAGTGAATGGGAGTGAAAACTGGCCACATGCTTCCAGCTGCCGGACCACAAAACGTGGGTTAAGATTTGTGTCTCTCCAAAACAAAAACAGTGCGCGCTGTGGAAATGAACTCAGTGATTGTTTCCCAACATTGTGAACTCGAGCCTCGAGTCCACATTAAAATGAAAAGTGTGAGAAATGTGCGGTGGATGTGGCGTTGCGACGACACAATGCGTCCATTCTTTGCCGCACTGAAGTGCAACATCCTTCCTTTTGTTTTTCCACCAGCAGCCTGCTTTTTTTATGAATGAAGAGCTGAGCTGAACGAAGCACCTGCAGCAGCAGAAGCAGCAGCAGCAGCACGTATGGGAATGAATGAGGGAATGAATGAGTGGGAACACACACATGGTGGCACACAGGTGTTTGAGCAAACACACACACAGGAACTTGGAGGGAACAATCAAGTCGAATGTCACACAGTCTCCCCTCCATGACAACTACTACTACGGCTGTTCAGTAGCTCTGCACGTCCACTCTTACTACTATAAATACTACTAATATTATGAGAACTAGTGATGCTACTGCTACTGTTTCTGCTTACTGTTAATGTCAACTCAGCTAAAATCAATATGAGCATTTTGCATCAGAGAGTGTATCCAGATTTTTTCATTAAGGAAATTTAACACAGTCAAAACTTTAAATCAGTTATGCTATTTTAATTGTTTCATAAGACAGGAATACACAATATACTGTGTAATTTGCCAAAAATTTCCTGGTACTTGGACAAATATTTAACAATATTGATTTTATTTTTGTCAAAAATCAACCATTTCCTGTCAGTTTTCAGTTTTTTTGATTGGATGCATTAAGGCTGTATTTATTTTGTATTTCAATTTGACTGTATTTATTTTGTATAAATACAGTATTTTGTATTTTGTTCATAAAAGATCTATTGCACATAAATGTTTTTATTTTGTCAAACAAGGACTTAATTTAGCCTATAATAATAATAACATTTAAACAGGCAGTTTTGTTTTACATTTACCTTCAGACGAGTAGAAAGCACTGTTATTGAAAACGGCTGACAATGACTCAGCAGGGTGTTAGGCCTGAAAATGTTTTTGTCATTAGAGATCCTGCAGTTTCTTTGCATCATTCATTCTTGCACACATGAAGTAAATGATCCGTGGACGCTGCACTGTCAAAACACATTCTCCTGTAAACATGATGAAAATAGACTGTATATTAAGGATGGGCACAGCGATGGTGACATCACCCACTGGTTTGTGGATTACGGTTCTTAAGCCTCGACTTTGGACTTTGCTCTCTTGGTGTTTTGAAACCGGACATGAGAAGCTAGGTGTGGATCTGATACAATTACAAGGTAGCCCTGCCCTAAAACATAACTAATTTTCCATAATTTTTAAAATGAACATCATGCTGTATTGTCGGAGACTTGAAACAAGCAATTGAGACCATAAATTCTTGAGGAAAATGTTTTTTGGGGTAAGAGATCAAGGGACAAAAAGGGGCATTTTCTAATAGACTTCTATACAAACTTTGCAACCACGTATGTTGCCCCCTGCTGGCCATTAAGAAGAATGCAAGTTTCAGGCACTGCATTGGGTTCACTTTTCAGACCAGGAAGCTACGCCCATCTTTTGCATACGTTTGGTGAACATTTTTCAATGTTGAGCACATCTTTTTTTTTTTTTTCATTCCCTTGACTGCAGTTTGAAAAAAGCTCATGTATAAACTTTTCTTTTGCTACCTCATTTTTGTGAGCTAATAAACTGTAGTTATCAGTAGGGATACTTTTGACTAAGGTGTGTACTGTGAAACTATAAAACCTGTTTATATGAGTCCGTGAAGGTCTGCTTTGGTCCTAGTAAGTAAATTTAATCGTCAGGGGTTGGACACAAGGCTGTATGTGGACGTCTGCATACCGGACTAGCAAATGTTTATGTATTAGAAAACATATAAATGGGCAATTTGTATTGATTCATAATGATGTGCAAAATAGATAAACAGAGTAGAACAGAGTCTTCCAAGTCAACTGGAAAGCAGTATAATAAGAACAATTATGCATCTGTGGTGTCTGCTGCTGTTCGAAACTCCTCTGGAAATGAATCAAAGCTCCACCCTGCTCATGGTTTAAACTGATTACATAATTTCTTCCTTCTAAAGAATACAAATTAACACTCTATTAGTGGTGGTTCTATCTCAGAGCACTACCAATTTCCCCAAATTATTTACTTTGGTTCTTTTCAGGTAAACTTCCTAGGAAGCTGGTAGGAAAATCACACAACCCCTTAAAATAAGATCCATCCTCTCCACAACATGAATGCTTGCATGTTGTTTGTCAGTCAGGTTTGATTTCTCAACTGTCTGTCAGAAAGCCTCTCTCTGATCTCATCCAGAAAAGAATGCACGGTAAGGGTGGCGTCGAGGTGCAGGATGATGCCCAAAAGCATCTGAGGGTAAATAAAGTGTAAACAGTAAACAGCAGCTGGTGTCAGTCGTGCGCACGCAGGGTGAAAGCCACAGAGCCACGCCGGGCCCTCTTGCATTCTGCAGGGATTTGAACCAGCGATCGCTGCTGTTTACATTCCTCAGTCTGCGTCTGTCGCTTGTAGACGCTGAGTCACCCACACATGGGAATGCCCTAGTTCTTTGTATATATGTGTGTGTGTGTGTGTGTGTGTGTGTAAAATGTGTGTGTGTCCGTGTAAAATGTGTGTGTGTCCTTCAGCATGCAGCAATTAGCAAATAATTTCCCTGTGCGTGGGTGCAGCTATGTGTATATTGTACATCCCTTTGTGTGTTTGTGTGTGTGAGTCATTAATAGCCAGACATGCATCGAGTGAGTCAGCCAGTCTGACAGCTGATATCAGGAGCCACAGGCACTGGCATCAACAGGGCTTTCCCTGATAGCCACACCTGGAAACACACGGAGCAGGGATGTAAACAGGCCACCAACAGGAGGACTGGAAACCAAGAAAACACACAGTTGATCAGATGAAACGGAAAGTAAAGGCACTCTTTATTTTCTTTAGTCGCTTATACTTATTATACTTGAAGTCAAGTATAACACCTCTGGGATTCAACCCTGAGAAATCCAGCTCTTTAGTGGCTAAAGGTTACGACAGGTAGAACACAGGATTACTTAATGATTCTGAACATGTGTAAGAATATATATTGGGTCCCCTACTTCACCTCTGAACTCCCATCATGTACAGTGCACATTATATCATTTGTCTAGACCGCATAGTGTGAACTACACTTTTATTTAGCAGACAATTTAAAATTTAAGATTTAAAAACAGATTTTGGCACAAGGCTTCTCTGCACAACTGATTTGCTTTCACCATAAATGAATCATATGTATTTATTTTTCTCCATTAATTCACAACTAGGAAATTATCTCTCATTTCATTTTGAAATCATTCATATTTGGATGATTTTTGAACAAAAATGTAAAAAATCACTAAAGATTCAAATTCTCCAATTTTGCATGTGCTTGGACTGTACCATTAGCTGCTGGGGGAGTTCACAG
>OMNN01031881.1:2433-13109 GCA_900302755.1 Chromis chromis | reverse complement strand
TCTGTCACACACTCACACACACACACACATAGACACACACACATAGACACACACACATAGACACACACACACACACACACACACACACACACACACACACACACACACACACACGAACCATTAAGCTGTGTCTTCTGGTCCCGGTGGTGTATTGCTGTACTGAATACATATGTGTGTTTGTTTAGAGAGGATCAATGGACGGTTTAGCTCTAATGCAAAGGGGTCTGGAGGGAGGAAGACAGAGATAGAAGGACGAGCAGAGATTGAAAAGGAGAGGGGGGAGAGAGGGAAATTAAAGTTCTGGCAGGGCCGAGATAGAAAAGAGAAGAGAGTGTTCTTAGCTCGCGCTTCCTTTTTTCTCATCTCTTTTTTGTCTTCCTGAGTCTCTTATTCCTCTTGACCTTCTCTGTTAGTTTGTTTTCTGCACCTCTCTCTTCACAAACTAATTTCTCTTTCTGTCGTCCTGCTGAGTTTCCCACTGTGCTCATGCTGTTTCTTGTAATTTGTTAAATAATAATCATTTTGTCAACATGACAAATCCATCCCCAAATACTGCACAGCATGGTGCCTTGTGATTAGTTTTTGCCATATTACTGTACAAGTAGTGGAAGTTTGAATTCCGCTGGTCTGCCCTTGTTTGTATGGGATCAGTGCTGTACATCAGTTTTTTCAGTAAGATTACACAAAAACTACGAGCGGGATTTCATGTAAAGTGGTGGAGAAGGGAGCACGGTCACAGGAAGAACTTGGCAAATTTTGGTGTGACCCTCGTAATTAAACTTGTGAGACCGGGCATTGGCCTTGGCAGTACATGTGCTCTTCAAAAGGTACTTTTGGTTGCTACATACAATAGCAGTGCTTCTTAAACTGAAAAGAAGGGTACTAAAATAAATCCATGTGTTATGAAAATGCACGAACATAAAAACTTTTTGCAAGAGTTGCATTGAAGCTTCTTTGCAGTGACAAAAAAACTGTCACAGCTTATATGGTATCTAATCAGAGTCAATCAGTTTTGAGGACCATCTCCCTCTGAAGTGGAATGTTGACAACAGCAGATGTTTTCCCAGCAGGACAAGTATTTGAAATTTGTCCACAGTGCTTTTGCACAGTTTGTTAATAATACTGTCGTTGCACTGGTGGACATACCACTGGTAGATTCAAACTGTATGTTGATGAATTAAAACTTGCACACTGTCAGATGGTTATAAAGTCATCTCTAATGTAATACAGTGTATTGTCATCCCATCAAGTATTCATTCACTTCGTGTTCCATGTTCAATCAATCAATCAAATTTTATTTGTATAGCCCTTTACAATAACCAAAAGGTACCCAAAGTGCTTTACAACAGAGCCATAAAACAGTACATAAAAACAATACATAAAAGCTCAGGTTTTGACTGTGGAAGGTGCCACAGTGCTGCAGGTTATTGAAAGCCTTCCGGAAGTACATAAAATAGAGCAGACAAAATAAATACACTGCCCTAGACAGAATTAAAAGCCAATCTAAAAAAGTGGGTCTTCAGCTTCGATTTAAAAATGTGTTATGTTATCAGGAAGAAGTAAAAAAAAAAATTTGCTTAAAGGTGCACATCTTGCTGCAATGAAGAAACGGTGAGTGGAAACAGGTATAAGCAATAAAGGTTGTGCTAAGTGATCTGCACAAAGAACTGCAGAAACTTCAGGGTAACAGAGGAGTGAACAAAGAGAACACGACAAACAAAAAAGGAAGGGCACCTCGAAAAAAGGAAACCCCAAGAGCCTTGGTCCGTCACCTAAATGTCAAGTTTTCTAATTACTCTGTGTTGTCCTGATATTTTCCGAACAAATGTCGTATTAGTTTATCATTTCTAGACAATATGTGCAACTAATGTGAGGCAATCCTGCTGGGTTTCAATCCTGGGTGTAAGGATCAGTTCATTGTAAACCGTACTTAGACCCACATGTGGGTGGTCCTGGGATATATGTGGGGGCAACAATTCTCCCTCAGTATATCTGGGATATTTGGATAATGCAGAGAAAGTTGTAGTCTACGTTTTTTGGTTTTAGTCTTAAAGTTTGGTAATTGTTTTCATCACTGCAACATTCATAAAAGCACATCATTAATGTAAGAAAATGTAAACCTAACCAAGCATCAGACATATTTTTATATATTGCTTCTGTGCATTCATTATCTTTATTCCATCCTAAATGTAACATGGTGAATCTTTTTATTTTTAAGTCTTTTACAAATTCGAGAAAACCATGGCCCCTTACGATGGTGCTGAGCTGGCCTGAACCAAAGAAGAGTACGCCTGGCTGATTAACTTTTTAAAGCTTCAGCCCTTTTTGCCAGGCTACAACTGACATCTTGACATTTTCCTTTAAACGCTGCTGAACTGGGGAGCTGTTGACAGACATCTGGTACCAGTGGGGTATGCCAGATGTGACGATCACCCTGATTCTTTATCAGTACCATCAAAACTACTTCTTTCCCTTGCCCTTGGCCCAGAAACATCTTAAACCTGCCTGGTGGAGTAAAGTGACAAGGGACATGTACCACAGCACGTCACAGCACGACAAGTTTTATGTCAGAGAGGAGACAGTGATTGACTCGCATGCAAGCAGAAGTCTTTTGGAGCAGGTCCTTAATCCTTGCTCCTGCAGCTGAGCTCCAGAGAAAGAAGAAAAACTAAAGGGACATACATTGTTGAGTCTAGTAATGATGATGAGCTAGAAGAGCCTGGACCAGCTGAACCTCAACCTGCCTCCATAGCTGAGAATCTGAGGGAGGAAGATACTGAGATAATGCCAGAGCTATTGGAGCAAATGGGGGACCCTTCACCAAGAGATCTTATGTAGAAGGAAGTAAAAGATGTGGTACTGCATGATAGCATGTGTTTTACCATCAAACACTATAATTTTGCCACAGAGAAAATATTAACATCTATTGGAAATACAAATTCCCCTCACAAAGTTGCAAAAGATAAGCCAAAGCAGTTTTTTTTTTCCAATATAGTAATTCTCTCTCTCTCTTTAAATATGGATTTTACACTTAGTAAATAAATCTGTTTAGGAATCCAGATTTATCAGGGACCATTCATCTTTACTTGTAATTGGATATTAAAGTGAACAGCAGTGAAAGGTTAATGGAACTTTTTCCTTACAATTAGGGCCTAGAAATCTGGCTTTAAAAGCTGGCTTTAAACATAAAAGTTGGTTTATAATTAAAAGCGGCAAGTGTTTCTTCTTTTAACTTATCATTATGAAGTAAATGTTGATTGCACAACATTATGGCTGTAGAATAATGACATCATTGGCATTTAGATTGGTTCCCAATAAGCCTCACTTTTACTATGCAGTTTTGTCTGTGACTTTCTCGGAAGTCTCCAAGGAAAATTAAGGCTTGATTTACAGTTTAAAGACCAAAAGAGACTAAATGTGGAAACTCTACCCGGCTAAATAGCACCATTGTCAGACAAGGCAAAGAGGGAGAGGGATAGAAACTGTGGTAAAACAAGAGTGAGCCCTGGTCTAGCATTCATGCAGAGCAGAGATGCTTTATAATTCTGTTTTTCCACAAGTAATCTACCTTATTGGTCACAACTATTCTATGTTAGGTTTAGCAACTATTATAGTGTGTGTTTTGCAGGACTGTGACTACAGGATGTAAACTGATAAGGAAGATCTGCCCATCGCTCCACCTACCCCTCCACCTCTGCCTCCTCAAACTTCTCCCAACCTGGGCCCTGCTTCATCTCCAGGAACTTTGCCCAGTCTTTAATCTTGAATATTAGCTTGACATTTGGAAAGACACATTACTTAAGCTCTAGGTTTTTCTTCCACCCTGGAGGACCCAGTGTTGAGACAAGGCCATATCTGTTATACAAACGCAACAAGCACCATTTGTCGAAGGTTGCCAAGTGGGACACATTCAGTGAAGAGGCCGTCTGGTTCTACGATGACTGAAACTGATGCAGCATTTGGTGCATTTGTAGCATGTGTTGGTCCTTTCTGTTGCAACAAATTGGTAGAGCAACAGCTGAACATGTTTTTAACATTCTACAAAATCATTATCACTGATTAACTGTTAGTGGGACAGTTTTTACTCTCTATTTAAACATTTTTATTAAGCAGACGTAAACATGTTAGAATTTGCCAGAGTTTTAGAAATCTCACTCAGGGCTCATGATAAGCAGACTTTATTGTACAGCATAAGTGTCTCTTCTCCATTGAGCCAAAGATTGTTTAATTTCGCTTAAGGGGTTAAACTTTAGTTGAATTTGAAACCTTTACAT
Organism: Chromis chromis; assembly: GCA_900302755.1. Classification (NCBI taxonomy): domain Eukaryota; kingdom Metazoa; phylum Chordata; class Actinopteri; family Pomacentridae; genus Chromis; species Chromis chromis. The sequence goes on along the minus strand of OMNN01031881.1, from coordinate 8,835 downwards.
CTAACTTCTGAGAGTGAGGACAGGTCATTTTCATAAGTCAGACTGAACCATCCTCAGTTGGCAGGATGATAATGATGGTCCACTGGTTAGACGTCATAACCAGCTAATAGAGTTTGGTCCACTGAGGAGCACCTTTGAATTATATGAATATGTTACGATCTGCTTGTAAAAACTAGGTTATGTCAGTAGCAAATATGCAAGTGGTGAACACTAAAATCAGATTTTAAATACAGTAATTAAACATACTGAACATAAGGAAAAAAATACATTGTGTCTTTGCTGATAAACTGATAGACCTACAGGTGATGAAGCAAATGCATTAATATTGTTATTAATTGTTTTATATTTAGAGCTATACTCAGGCCATGCACTATAAATGAACATAACTTTAGCTTTGCAAGCTCAGCACATTATTGATTTGAGTTGGATGCCAGTAGAGTGCTTATTCTGCCAAAACAGCTGTGTCCCAGTTCTTTCAAATCCCAAATACCGAACAGGAGGGTGTTAAAATAAGTTTAAATGAATTCTTGGGGCCCTTTCTGGCTGTACTGAAACACAGTTGTACTCTCAGCTCAATGATAATGTTGACATGTTAATATTAAGATGGTGTATTATGACAAATCTGTTAGTTTTGCATACTAGCATGCACACACTTCATCCTGAGGGAAATATGATTGTCCAGGTCCAGGTTGTACCAAGTTTCCTCCAATAAAAGCATCCACAAAATGCAATGACTGTACATTCTATAGCTGTGATATTTACATCTTGACCAACAAACCAGCACTTGTAGAAGGGAGAATCCAGCTTACTATGATTACCAGGTGAGGAAGACAGAGTGTCGTCTGCATATTATAAGACATATGTCAAACCAGATTTTGTACTTAGTGTGAGCACATTCACTCTGTAAACACTATGATTCATAGCTATAAATATGAACTAGGTTTCTCAAGTATCTTAGTGCCGATATTTCTTCTTTTCTCCTGGTTAAGGTCTCATCTCTTCCTATTCTTCTGCAGAGATATGTACTTAATGCAGCTCAATAAAATTCTTACTGGTCCTTTGTTTCACTACAATCATCAGCTGAATCGATCTGCTAGTCAGCCTTTTGCAAATATTTCCTCCAGTCTATTTATTTCCCCTCCCCTTCATTATTTTTGTGTTCTTCCTCTTTGTCCTCATGGTTTCAGTAAATTATCTATCAATGTACTGTATACTGCAGACCTGCCCATTATCCCCTATATAGCAGATGTGAGATGGCAAATCTATTTCCTCTCCTTCACTCTCCCTCCTTTGTTTCTCATCATAGCTGGTTTTCCTTCACCCTTACTTGTCACCTTCTCTCTCCTTACACTGCTGCCTCTCACTCTTTCCAAGTCTCCTCCATTCCATTCCCTCCATCCTGCCATCCTCCTTCTCATCAGCTCACCTTCCCTTCGATCTTACCCCTATTTTCCTCCCCTCATCTTCCCATTTTACCTCCACTGACCCCATTTTCTCCTCGTCTCCGACTCGCCTTCACTCCTCCTTTTGGTGATTTCTCATCCATTTGTCTGAAGTGACCCCTATCTGCTCCCTCCCTCTCCTCTTTTGTTTTGATCCTTCATCCCTCTATCATCTGATGACCCTCATCTTTTCCTCCTCCTTCTATCTACCCTTCTTCCCTGCCCAGTGATGAATATCTATAGTATTTATCCATCTATCCATCTGTCGATGGGTATTTATCTGTCTTCAATTCCACCATTTGACACCCTTCGATCTCGTCCTCAAATTCAATCGCTCTTTTGTTCTCCCTTTCCTCTCTGTCCAGCTCTCCCTCCATTTCTCCCCTGTTATCTCTCCATCTGCCTCTCTAATAGCACTCATCTGCTGTCACTTTTACCATTCGACACCCTTTCACCTTGTCCTCTGATTCAATCTTCCCTTCTATCGGCCCTCCCCTTTCTTCTTCTCTTCCCTCTTTCGCTCTCAATTTATCTCCATCAGTTCATTTCTTTAGGTCTTTCTGGCTCCCATTGGAATGATACCGAAAATCATTTCTCACTTGATTTAACCTTGTTTATTGATTAGCTTCTTATCAAAGATATGATTCACCCATGACAGGAATAATCAAGTTTTGTTTTTTAAAGAAATCCACGGTGGATCTTCAACAGACTTTTCTGCATAACATTTTAACATCCAAAGTAAAACAGAATATGTATTACATTAAGTGAAGATCTGTACTGTATTTAAAAATGAATACTTCTGTAACTACTTCTACCAATTATAATTATGCTCCTTCTCAAAATGGACATTTATACACAGTATTTACACAGTCAGGACGGCAGAAAATAAAATGAAAAGTTACTATCTGTATCTGTTTATTTTTCTAAAATATCTATTTCCATCTGTATTCACATTTCAGTTAAATCACCATTAACCACTTAACCTCAAAGTAATGTTTGGAAATTTTCACTCATTAACAGCTCCACAACTGTAAGGCCAAAATGAACAACTCTGGCCTATTTGAATAAGAGACACTTGAGAGAATTTTGAAATACCATAAGCCTGGCTGTCTCCATCACAAGGCCAGAGTGAGACTGAAAAACTCCAGCAAAAATGTGCAGTAAATAGCAACCTTATATCAGTGAGTCAGTGACACTGATGTCAAGTTATTCTAAAAATGATCAACATGTAGCTCTTCCAAACTTGATGCAACATAGATTTTGTACGACAAATGTTGAGGAGGGAATAACCTAGAATTAAAACTTGCCTTAAAGGTACTTCAGAGGCCCTAATTTTTCTAATTTCAGTTCTACGTTTCCCATCGATTGTCAATGACACATAGTACAGGTTTGAATGCATGTTTAATGGTAAACTGTTTTAGCTAATAGCCTTTTTTACATTTTGGTTCATCGTGTACACCATCATGTCTGCTTCGGCTATTACTGTTGTACAGACAACAATTATCTGAATTTACAAGACAATCTGATTATCAAACAAGAACTAAAGTTATAAAGAACTTTTTTTCCCAATGATTGTTCATTGTCATGGACAGCAAAGGTTCTGCCACTTGGGCTTTGACTGAAAAAGGGTTACGTGACAAACAAATGTTAGTGCTACTATTCAAATGTTGCTCTTTTTTGTTCACTGTGCATCGTGTTAATATTCAAACCATGTATTCACATTTGTTTACATCTTTACTAGAAGATGTAATTTAAAAAAAAAAAAAGATTTTTAAAGACATTAATCCTTTATAAAGAAAACCTGTCCAGTCAAGTGAATTTCCTAAAATAAACAACAACAACTAGAGGATCAACATTTAATGTATGTATGTATTTCATTTTTGTATTTTAAGTAAAAGGTTCATAAATTCTTAAGTCTTGAAGAGCACAAGTACATCATATACTATAAATCCCAGAAATCAAGATATCCTGTTTTCTGAAAGCTATATTTATTTATATTTATATATGTGAACTTTACTATTGTACAGTCGCATATGGTGTCATTGGCTGACCCAGTCGACTCTTGGCTTTACTGCTGCAGAGGCATTTACATCTCACTTACAACTCCTCAGGACAGAAAGCGAGAGGCCATCTCTTTACCGTGTAATTGTCCTCCAGGACACTTCAACACACACACACACACACACACACACGATAACACACTGGGTATAATGTCATCACAGGCTATCATCTGTGGTCAGATCACTCTAATCTCTGTCCAATCATATCAAGGACACTGAGACATTCACACACATACACACAAACATAGACGCCCATTCCTCATGCATTAAAATACACCTCGAAATCCAAGTGCACTTACGTTAAGCATAAGTGTGGTGTTTTCTTGATCAAGATATATAAACATACAGATGTGTCCGATGTCACATGTTTTAGTGGAATGCTCAGATGGTATGGCTCTCTCTCTCACAGAGGAAATAAACACAACACCTCTGGCTTGCCATGAGCGGTGCAGACTTCACACAGTGCCTCATGCCGGTTTTAGACTACATGCTATCAGCATGACATTACTATTAACTTGTCATCCAAAGAAATTATAGGAGCAACTATTGAAAAGATGACTCCAAATTGTAGAATATTATCCTTGAATACAGTGTGAGAGTGATTGAAAGGAGTGTCAGCATCTGAAATCCTACAAAAATGTAGCTTCTCATTGTTAACATGCAAAGTCTGCAACTCCTAAAGCTTGAAAGTCAGTTTTGATGACATATTGTGATTAGAAGTACCATAAAAGTCAAGTATATCCAAGGTCATACCAACTGGCCCCTATCAGCAATTAACCAGCAGTCATAATTCTGTCACAACCAAAACATGACAGAACATTGTGGATATGCCAGAGCGAGACTCTGTTCTACTGTGTTAATTATTTCGTACAATGTATTTTACACAGATCATGATTTATGTAATCTAAGCGGTCGTGTGAAAAAAGGAAATTTTTGTACCTCAGGAGGAGGCATAGATAACCAAGCACATTTGCACTCACAGCTACAACCAATTTAGAAACAGTAGATAACATAAGCATGTCTTTACATTATAGGAGGAAGCCATGAAAACCCACAAAGGGAAAAGGGAGAACATGCAAACTCCACACTGAAAGGACCTAGCCGAGATTTGAAGCCACGACCTTCTAGCTGCGAGGAAAGAATTGAGGAGATAATTCTAGCCTTTGCACCACACCACCCTCCAACTGAAGCCAGTGTAATAAAATTGAAAAAAGGTACTTATTTCTATGGATCTTTCTAGCTTTAAAGTTTGAGCAAACTAATTTTTTTATAGACAAGCCTACACAAGGTGGGTGTTGGATACTCTGAAACATTTTGCCTGAACAAGAACAAGAGCATCAGAATAGCACACCTAAGCTTTTTCATTACATTTTATTTTTTGACAGGCTCTACACAAAAGTACGGGCAATGTCTCTAACAGTCAACAGTGTTGAAGTTTTAAGTGTGTACTTATTGAAAATAAAAGCACTGTGTGAGAAGTCGGCAGTTACCAAACTGGTCATTTGATACAGTGTGAGCATCTGTGAGATTGGACAGTTTTCACTGAATAATTGGTGAGAGAAACTAAACAGCTGCACTCTCAGCAAGATTGTGCGACAATTTGTGTCCACATTTTCAGAACAATAGCGAGGCCATGTACTGACAGACAGAAGCAACTAGTAATCGTGTGCTTGGGTTGTCACTGTTGTGGAGTCTTTATAGAACCAGCTGGAATGATTTTAACAATAATAATAATAATACATTTTATTTGTTGGTGCCTTTCTGAGCACCCAAGGACACCTTACAATAAAAGATACAACAAATACAAATAATACAATACAAATAATAAAAATAATAAATAAAATACAAAATATATGACAGAAAATTAAACCGGATAGGTAAGTCTAAAGAGATGGGTTTTGAGCTGTGATTTGAATTGTCCAATGGAGTCAAGCTGATGGAATGTGGGGGGGCAGAGAGTTCCAGAGTCTGGGTGCAGAGCAGCTGAAGGCTCTGGCACCCATAGTGGTCAGTTTGTAGGTAGAGACAGACAGAAGAGCAGCTGAGGAGGAGCGTAGAACACGGGAGGAGGTGGAGAAGGTCTGACAGGTATTGGGGGGGGGGCAAGTTATGGAGAGCTTTACAAGTGAGGAGAAGGACTTTATATTGGATACGCTGATGGATAGGTAGCCAGTGGAGCTGAATGAGGATGGGGGTGATGTGGTCGGTGGATTTAGTACGCGTGATTGATTCTGGCAGCAGAGTTCTGGATGATCTGCAGACGGTGGAGAAGCTTGTTGGGGAGACAAGGGAGGATTGAGTTGCAGTAATCTATGCGTGAAGTGACAAGTGCGTGGACCAGGACATGGGTGCTGTGTTGGGTGAGAGATGGGTGGAGTCTGGAGATGTTATGTATGTGCACGAAGGCAGTGCGGGTAATGTTACTGATGTGGGGGGGAAAGAAAGAACACTGTCCAGTATGACACCGAGGTGAAGGGGCCGATGAGAAGGGCTACGCTTTTATTTCCATTTAAATTAGATTTTCTCATATTAATTCTGCATTGTTCCTCTGTGGACTAGTAAACTTTTGGTATCTATTAGATTTTCCAAAGCATGTGTGCTAATGTTAATAAATTTGTGTTTGTCTACCTAAAACCAAGGTTGACTCAATACCTAAAAGTTGCCATGTCTAAACTATTGTGTCCTTAAAATTGTGTCCTTAAAAGGCTAACAAGACAGACGGGGCCTGGAGAGAAACTGTGGATCTTGATTATTTTGGGAGTATTGCCTTGTAAGGAGAGGAAAGGTGTTGCTTTTAAGTTTCTGAGTTTGCTGAGTCTACTTTTCCAGCAGACCCTTCAAATCCAGAAAAAATCCTTGCTGCCACAGCAAAAAGATCTGGGCTCACCAGAGCTAGTAAA
>OMNN01031880.1:7929-19651 GCA_900302755.1 Chromis chromis | reverse complement strand
TTCAGGATGACAGTCAGATGTGCAGGATATATAAACTTCAAATGTATAATATAAACCGATCAAGCATAACATTATGACCACCTGCCTAATATTGTGTTTGTCCCCCTTATGTGGTCAAAAATGCTCTGAACCATTGGGCATGGACAAGAGGACCTCTCAGGGTGTCCTATGGGGTCTGGCACCAGGACGTTGGCAGTGGATCCTTTGGGTACTCTGGCTTGTGCAGTGGGTCCTCTGTCAATCAAACTTGTTGCACTGCATCCTGTTGATGCTTGATCAGAATGGGGTCTAGGAAGTTTGGAGGTCAAATCGACATCTTGGGCAATTGTCATGTTCCTCAAGATGTTCCTGATTGTTTGATGTCTTTGCCATGTGGTGGGGTGCATTTTCCTGTGGGGGTAGGCCAGTGACATTTGGGATTTTCATTTGCATGATGGAGTGTGCTTGTTCTGGGACAACGTTAATTTGGATGTCTAAGTCTCATCAACACGGATGTAAAATCCAAGGTTTTCCAGCAGAACACCACATAGTACCAATATGATCAATATTCACTTCACCTGTCAGTGGTCATAAAGTTGTGGTTGATCGGTGTATACTTTATATGAGAAAAAACTCTATATTCATGTGTGGTTTGTAGTATTTTCAGCAGCATTCAAAGTTGAACTGCTCTCAGTCAAACACACACACATTGGTTTAAGTTATACAGGGATGTTTACCTGACGATCAAGTTATAATGTTGTTGATCAGACCTGTAAGAGACGATCAATTCAGTGAATGGCTATCATTTTTCTTTCTCAGCGCGTCTCTCCTTCACCATTTTGGACCACGTGGTCCGGACTGTAAATGTGCATACACCTCCTTACTGCTTTGCTTAATAGCCTCCCTGATTGCGCTGTTGCGAGCAAATCTAATTTTATTACTTTAGGCATTAAATCAGCCAACAGAGGCACAAGTCTTTCACACCAGGAAAATTGCTTTGAGTATGACAAACTAGGCTTAAATGGTTACAATACAGCTGCGATATTATTAGATTTTGTCCATAACTGCCTTTTTATTTTTGCCTTGACAAACACCTTTATAGAAATAACAGATAAAGCACCCTGAGATGTTGAGAAAGCAATGTTTGAATGGTTGATCATGGAGAATAAATGCTGTAACAGCTATTCAGTCTTACACCGGGGCACAGTTGGGGTACTTGCAAACAGAAAAGCGCTTTATCAACACAACAACTAATCATGCACTGTACTGCAGACTGACATGCACCTTTCTGTCTAATCATTGTCATTTGTTCTTCTGTCTCTCTCCTGCTCTCGCTCACATACACACCAGTAAAGGTTGCGATCATGATAAAGGGGAGAAGAAAAGAAATTAATCTCTTAAACTGTTTTTCTTGCGATTATCCGCTCTGCTTGTCTCTTTCTGTCTGAATCCCCTGAGAAATCTGACTGCATGTGAAGCAGTGGGAATAAAGATGTTAGATGCACGCTCCAGAGAAAAGCCAGGGGTACAGAGAGATTTGAAGTTAAGGGCTTAAAAGCTTTGCTGGCGGGACTGATTTCACATGCAACTGAATGACAGCCATTAACACAGGGAATGATTCCGCAGTGAATATTGTTCCATGGAAAGAAAACCTATATTCTCAGGATTCATGTATCATCACAAGTGATTCAGCCAAGAGACAATATCGCAGTGTGTTGTGGACACCATTGAATTTTGACTGCACTGTGACACACAAAAACAAATCAAGTTTAGAAGAAGAAGTTATGTATGCTATTATAATGTTGAGTCTTGTAATCTTAAAAGCTTCTCAAGATATCAGCGTTTCTCCAACAACATGACCCCAACAATCTACCAACTGTCATCAGATTTTGATTGAAATGATGCCAAAGCCTGATTAGTGAACAGAAGTATGTGTCTTTTTTCCCCCTAAGATTACTTTTTAGGGCATTTTAATGTCTTTATTTGATATTGGCAGTGGACAGAGACCGGAAACAGAAGGAAATAGAGCAGGGGAATGACATGCACCAAATGCTGCCCAGTTGAGAACTGAACCAACATGAGGACGTGGTCAAAGTCATTGTAGTTTTGGCTGCAGACTACCGAAAGGATAGGATTGATCACTATGCAAGACATGGATGGTTATCGGTCACTCCTGCTGTACAAACACTGTATTTCACTGTATAACACTATTTTAAACATTAAATATTTAATTAATTTGACCAAATCCTTACAAAACTGAAGTTATAGTATTTGGCCGTGATTTGGCCTAATGGATCAGGCACTGGCCTCCTAAGCCAGGGATTATGGGTTTGAGTCCCATCTGGGGTGTGTAGCAGAGTGGCGCAGCAAAAGTGTGCTGGGCCCATAACCCAGAGGTTGATGGATTAAAACCATCCTCTGCTACAATAGCTTTTCTTTCTTCTTTTTTTTATCGAAAGGTCAGAGGATCGAACCCTCATTGCAGCGGCCACTGTTGGGCCCTTGAGCAAAGCCCTTAACCCTTCCTGCTCCAGGGGCACTGTACTATGGCTGACCCTGCACTATGACCCCAATTGGGATATGTGAAAATTGATTTGCCCCTTGGTGACAAATAAAGTTTCTTTAAAAAAAAAAACTAAACACCTCAGAAACACTTTATCTAGCCATACAGTTCCTCTGAATGGCATTACCTTGGGTTGTTATCTTTGACCATGATATGTTCTTTAACTCAGCCTTGTTTCACCTGCGCAATATTGTCAAAATGATCCTCTCTCAAAGTGATGCTGAAAAACACATCCATGCATTAGGCTGAACTATAGTAATTCATTATCATCGGGATGCCCATATAACTCTCCAGCTGATTCAGAATGTTGCAGCCAGAAGCAGCATGAGATCATATTTCTCCCATATTAGCTTCTCTTCATTAGCTCCTCGTAACAGCCAGAATCAAATTGAAAATCCTTCTCCTAACGTATAACACTCTTAATGACCAAGCTCCATTACCCTAACCAGTTTTGTACCATATTATCCCATCACTTTGCTCTCAGCCTGCAGGCTTACTTGTGGTTTCTAGAGTTTCCAAAAGCAGAATGAGAGGCAGAGCCTTCAGCTATCAGGCTCCTCTGCTGTGGAATTTGCTCCCAGTTTTGGGTCAGGAGGCACCTGCTTTACTTTGGAGATTATGCCTAAAACTTTCCTCGTTGATAAAACTTATAGTAATGGCTGACTGAACCATTTTAGTTTTGTTGCTATAGGTCTAGACAACTGGGAGACTTCCCATGATGCACTGAGCACATCTCATCTACCAGTTTCCATACATTTCTATGCAACAAGTGCGAGTCACTGTGCAATTCAACTCAGCTCTATTTTTATTTGTATAGAGCCAATTTACAACATATGTCATGTCAAAGCACTTCACATAGTTAAACATTTTAAACAGAGGACCCAACAAATTCGAAACTTTGAATTTGTTGGGTCCTCTATTTCAATTTTTTCTTTGGATTCACTCTGAGACTTGACAGTGGAGAGGAACCAAAAACCTTCCCTTTACTTTGAAGGACAAAAAAAAAAAAAAAAAAAAACAGAAAGAAAAAAGAACAGAACCAGACTCAAGGAGGGGGCCGTCTGCCTCCTGTAGTTTGTGTTTATGCCCCGCAGGTATCTCTGGCTATGCAGCTACATGTTTCTGATCACTGGCCTCACTGACTTCTAAAGTGTTTATTGTTCTCTTGTGCGTTGTTTCTCTGTTTTTCTATCTGCTATCCTGTTCTCTCTCCCCATCTGCCTTGACCCGTTGGGCTCGGGGCAGATGGCCGCCCTCCCTGAGCCTGGTTCTGCTGTTTAAGGGACGTTTTTTATTCCCACTGTTTCCAAGAACTGTCCAAAAGGAAATCCAATGAAAACTTTAGATTTGTTGGGGTTCTCTATATAAATTTGTAAGGTCTTCATTTTACTAAGCAAGGTGCCTTGAGATAACATACGTATGTTGTGAAATTGCGCTGCATAAACAAAACTGGCATTGATAAAATGACTATTTTAGAAAGGCTTGTAACACCAGACGTTGTGTTTCTAAGCAGAACACTGGACCAAATTCCTGGGATGGAGGGCATTTGAGTAATTTTGCTCAATAAAATTTTTAGTTTTCTCAAATGCATGAAGCTTCGTCCTTGGATTACCTTAGTTCACCAAGACTAATTAAAGGCCAACCTTCGAATTCGCATATACATAAAAGAGCTACCAGCTGCATAATGGAACACATGCTCAGACGCATTGTTTATTCCAAAAGACTAACAAGGTTTGTAATTCATGAATTTGTGATCAAACATTCATTGTTCTTTTAAATTTCTGTTCTCCTTTCATAAATTCCTGTCGTCTATTGTCTCTCTCTCCACTCATTTCCATGTTACATGCAGGAGAGGAAACCACTTGCCAATAATTCCTGTTGCCGTCTTATTGTTCCAGTGGCAGTAATTGAAAGTTTCTCACCAATGACAATGACTGCTTTGGTTAAATCCTGTTGAGTCATTTTTGGAGTATTTTTGAGCATAAACAGAATCTGTTACTTGACATTCACGGTCAATGAAATGACAAATGGCACTGATGTTGCAGATTATGTCCTGACATATTGACTGAATCAGCGTTTAAGCACTACATTTATAAGGACATTTATATATGCGGATATTAGTCAGGTGTAATGGATTCAGGAGTAAACAAGCTGATAGTGAAGTCCAACCATTTTAGCTCCGGTATAAATCTGATATGCCAATGCTTGTGCAGCCATCTCAAAATCTAATCTAAGGTTAATCTAATAAACAAATCACACTCGGTGCTGAGAACAACCTGCTTCACAAAGCAATTTTTCTTTCCGCTTCATTCACTTTCAAGCCCAGCTCTGACTTCAGAGGAGATACTGCATATATGTGTGTGTCATGCTTATTTTTGTTGTGCCCCGTGGATCGTGTGCTGTATTTGTTCTGGCATTTTGCTGCATTTTATTTTCTGCTACAATAACATGACGAAGGTCATTTGGACAGAAATAGGCAGGGTTGTTTCTATATATATATACAAACGCAGCTCTGCCTGACAATGGTTGATTGCTTTTTTTAATTATTTGAATCTTGTAGGGATTTCAACATAGCTGTTTATTTTACAGCAGAGAGAACACGTTTAGGAACTGAGTAATGAAAGGTAAGTGCAAAAGATTTTTTTAAACGGTAATAAACTTAGAAAAATGGAATCTCAATATACATATCTTGAAAGAAGTGTTAAAGGAGGGGTTCATGCCTGAATGCTACGCCTACACTTAGGTTTGCTGTCTGCAAAGGCTTATCTTGTTCCTGTTTTGACAGGGCTTAGGGAGGGAAGAGGTGAGCCATACAAGCAGTGCCAGTCAAAAACTGTGTGAGGAGTACTTTTGCAGCTATAACAGGCCTGATGTCTCTTTATTTTTTATTTCTCTCTCTCCCGGCAGCATGGCCAAAACTTTCCAGCCTGTCTGACAGAGGAAGGTCCCACCACTTGCTATTGTTGCTCATTGGCTTAGTTCCTTGTGGGCTTATGGATAGTGGACCAAGGCCCATTCTCACCAACAGGCATAGTGCTACTTTGCAAGGTCACGCCTGTTATCCCCCGATAAACAAAGACGGGTGGAAGACAGGCAGAAAACAAAGCTCTCTGCAGCCCATCAGCACTGGTGCTGTTGTCAGCAATGACAACACAGCTTGGCTGTCCCCACTGATAAAGGCATACCAGCACACAGCTGGAAAAGCAACATCCTCGACAAGCCGTGGCATTAGTTGAATGCTGTACCTCTGTCACTCAGAATAAGAGGGGAGCAGGGATAATTAAAGTAGCCACACTGGTCCGTGGGATGACTCCAAGTCCAACTTCAACACTTTTCCAGAAGTAATTACTGCAGGTAGGCTGATAGCTGCTCCATCAATTGATGGATTTCAACAGTTGCAAAGTAGCACTGCACAGCAGTGTTGGCAGAGGTGCTGGCAGTGATGAAGCCCCAGGGGAGAGGTCTGACCTCCAGACAGCTCTAATAATGTTCTGTCCTACTGACACCTAAGAGGCACAATGGCAGGCCACCTTAAGCCAGCCGTAATGACAGACTGTATTGCACAGGTCAGCCATTTTGTTATCAGCCAAGAACTGTCAGTAGGACCGAAGTCAGGAGTAGAAAGGTGGAGTGGTGTTCAGTCACACTTCTTATCATTATTTCATCTTTGCCATGACTATAATCAAATATTTCACCTGGAATAAAGGCTATATGTAGCTCTATTAAACGAAGCTACTATGTGATCAGGTATGTGCGACAAGAGGAAAATCTCAACACAGCAATATTGTTAGAGCATGAAAAATACTAAGAAATAAGTGCATTTATAAATTAAACTTGGATCTTCTCAAATTAAAAGTTGACCTTCACTCTCTGTTGTTGGATAATTATAAATTATGCCTGTTATACACTGCACAGTAGATGACACAAAAACTGAAGTGAGAAAATGAGTAGATGTTAAGTTTATAAGGCGACTTATAACCCTCCCAATTAGTCAACATATGCTTTCCAATTAATTCCAAACATATGTAAACATCCTTTTTTTTATTTAATGATTTTCTCTGGTTAGACTTCTCCTGACAAATCCAGAGGAAAAAATAAATACGTCTGGTGTAGTCTAATAGATCAGACGCATTTGTTAAATAAGACAGCAGCACACACAGTCACAAAGCCTTGCATCTAACAGGTACATGCACCACTGTACCTCTGGCTGCTGGCCACGATGGGCACCCTCCATCCTTTGATCTGGCTCAGCTCAGTGTCTGACACCTCAATCTGGAGGGGGAGACGAGGGATCCACACGTTGAGCTCCAGCTGAGCACTGAGGTATCCATAGGTGAAGTTCACCATCATCTTCACCTTGCCCTTCATCTCCTTGCCATTCACAAAAACATAGTCGCACCTGTCAGACACCTGTGTGGGAGGAGAGGGAAGGATTAAAAAGGACAGCATTTAAGTTGAGCTCTTCTGACAGTTGCACTAGATGACTACACAGTGAATTACACAGTGCAATATACTGTAAAGCACACCATGTAGGCCAGGCCCTGCGAGTTGATTATAAGGCTTTACACTTCTGAGCTCTCCACTGATATAGTATTCCTGTAACTACTTTGAACAAGATGAAAGGTCCTCTATCTGCTCCACACTCAGGAAAAGAGGGAGGAGGGCAGCAAGGACATCTTTGAACCTGAGGGAAAACAGGTTGTGGTCTGCTGTTTTATTATCGCTCAGCCTGCAGCTAAAAGAAGAACCAACAGATGGAAACTAGTAAGAAGAGAGCAGTTGTCTCTTGATAAAATGACCAAACTCACAGCCATCTGTTTGGTAAATTGCTTTACAAAAGGAACGAGTGGGCCAATTTTGTGCTATCGAAAGATACAACTCCTTGCTGCTTTGACTCCGTCCCTTTAAAGCCAACCCCCTGTGGTTCTTTACTCAAACTAGCGTTTGATTATTGTCCAGAATCCACTCTCTCTGTTGCTCAAAAAACCTTACAATATGGCTTTGCAAGCACCACACATAACATATTCAAAAAACCCTGTTAAGAGGAATATTTAGTGGACAAACACACTCACACTTACAGAGGTAATTAATCAGTACATGCTCAACGAAGATGCACAGTTTTTTTCTGGGCATTTCGTCAATCTTATTGATCCCATCATATAGCAGACTAGCATGGCTGCTACCAGATGGAATTAGATGGTCTGGGGAAATATCTTTTTTTCTACTTCCAAGTTATTTCTCCACAGTGAGATAAAACCATAAACAGCCATTCATCACAAAGCTGTGGCAGGATATCCTCTGTGACCAGGAAGAAAACTTTGCGTGTGACAGATTCTATTCTGTACTTTGTGTGAGCCTCCTGCACCTCACCTCCAGCATGAAGCTCCAGAGTTCCTGTGGTGCTGTGTAGATGTAGTTTGGCCATTTTGCATAAAGAAAAGCAGATATTTGGAGATTTGCTGCCTCGATTTTAAAATCTGCACCAGTGCGAGCTTTCTGGCTGAACAAACAGCATTAGTATGTTGGACATAAATATCACAGTGTTGGCTTGATCAAAACAGTCATTAGAAACCTTCCAGTTGATTTCTTCTGCTTACGTCTGTGTAACGTCTGCTGCAAGCTGAAGAAAGACACTAAATGATGCTGTATGCTTTTATAGAATAAATAAAATGCATAGTCTTACTGCATTTCTTCTAAGTTTAAGTTTTAAACTTTAAAGTGGAATGTAATTGTGAAAAACTTTTGTGTGAGAAAATATCTGATGATAATATTGAAGTTTTTGTGCATATTGTACAGATTGGCGTACACGACTTTATATATTTACTTTGAAAAGGAATGGTAGGACAGGAATTTGAATCGTGAATGGTAAATGGTCTGCACTTATATAGCGCCTTTCTACCTTAGTGGTACTCAAAACGCTTTACAATGCGTTTCTCATTCACCCATTCACACACACATTCACACACCAATGGCGACAGACTTCCATTCAAGGCGCTAATCTGCCATTGGGAGCAACTTTGGGTTCAGTGTCTTGCCCAAGGACACGTCGGCATGTGGGGGGGACCAGGGATCGAACCGCCAACATTGTGATCAGTGAACAACCCACTCTACCACCTGAGCCACAGCCGCCCATGAATCTGTTGCTCAGGGTGATATGTGCCTCAATCCTGATTGGGCACATTATTTTCCATTTTTAAAAAATGTAAATGCACTTTTGAACATATCTGTAGATAATATTTATACACCTCAAGTCTCTGGTGGGTGTTGTTCTGCCCTTTCACTTTCTTTTCCCTGCATTCATGTGAGGGTCAACCTTGCTGAGAGATGCCATTTTCCTCTTTGTCAGACCACATGACCTTCAGATGTTTGTAACTATACAGCATTCAACATTCAATCCCTTCAATCATCTCTTTAGTATAAGGGTTAAATGGACAAATGGCTGAATAAAAAAGTGGGATCCAGTTAGCCTAGCCTGCTAATATTAACATTGATTTAATGTAGAAGTTTGTTTTCACCTGTGTAGCTTTTGGAACTGAGGTGATATAATAAACTACTTTTTGTGCCTGCCCACAAAGATATTGCACCAATAAAATTACCATTACAGGAACACTGTCACACAGAGCCAAAACTTCACACCCCCAGCAGCATACTAATGTAGGGAGCGCCATCACAACAGGAAGATAAATACAGCTTAAATTTCTTCTTATTGGTGATTAGAATTTTGATCACATTTTTAATCAAATATGTATTTTAGCATTTTTTTTATACACGCATATTTTTTCCCTGCAGAGTTAACCATTCTGATATTGTACAAATTCACCCACCCTTCAGCAAGCTAACAGAAGCCGTGGACTTTATGTCCTGAGACCAAGGAGCTCTAAAACCCCCCACGAGAGAGCTGAAAAGCATGCTGCAGGGCATCCTTCAAGGCTACAGCCAACCATCAGAGAGCGCCTCTTAAGGTCTGCACCATCCCTGCATTTTCAAGTGGACACATGGAGGATCAATGGATATTTCCTCTGTTATTAAATTGAATAAAGAGGACATAGAAAGCAGTACCTTGTGCACACCATGCTGTACAGCACTGCAATGTAACAGAGACTGACAGAGTTGCTTAATGAAGCTTTTGAACATTTCTACAAGGGCGGCGTCCCTCCCCTGGCTACAGTCATTCATGGAGCAGATTGGACTCCATCAGGGCTCCCAGTGAGAGAGTGTGTTTGAACTGATAAAGATGTCAGAGGAGTCCCTGCTCCTTATCAGCTCTCATTGTTCGCCTCTTTTTCTCTCACCACACTCAGTCTGCTGAGACTGAAGTGCCTTTGACAGCCCCTTCATCTCTGACTTTTCTTAGTTAAGGCTCTACAACCTATGTGCACGAGAGCTGGGTTGCAGGCTGTGTAACACCTGACTGGGCTCCATGTAAGTCTCATCGACCACATCTAGCGGTGATATGAATGATCAATAAAACGGATGCTGCTGACAGATATGTTTATCTCTTTATCAGTCTTATTTTTTGCCACATTACACACATTTGTGTGAAATTCACCCTTTTCTTGTAGCAGCAAAAGAATTTGTAAATGAATGCGGGATTTATTAACATACAGCTCTGCTACAGCATGTCTCATGACAAGGAAATTAACTGCCTGCTGGCATTTCTTCGATCTATTACCAAACAATCTAAGCAGAAACAATTATGGGAAACATGGCAGCTGACATCCAGCCATCCCAACACATTACAGTGACGTGCTTACACCTTCCTGCTGTGCCGTCTTATTGGCCAACATAGCCTCAAATCAATATTTTAACATAAAAGGACACCGCCACTTAATCAGTAGCTCCTTTAACCCCTCATACACCCTCCCCGCCGGATGTGTGTTGTGCCAGACTCAGGGTGGGACTGTCTCTGTGAATTACACACTCTCCGTCATTCTGCTTCGCAAAGTATCATAAACGTCCAGGAGGATCCACTGCCACATTAATCAGACGCATTAGGCAGCTAACGGGAGAATACTTACAGAGGACATTAAGGCTGTCTCTGGATCTAGCCCAGGAAATTAACAACTCACCAGACAGATACAATCCACGGCAGATATGAGCGATGGGACTAGGGGGCATGAAGGTGGGGTGAGTCTGTCTCTGGCTTGTACACAGAGTTGCCTTGACAGAAGCAATTAAGCCGCTCAGGCTACTCTGCATAAGCTACAGCACTCGCTTCAATGCAAGGGGAAGTTCTAATATCCTCACAGCTCTGCTCCATAGTAGCAGGAGTTGCATGAGCCTGCTTATAGCATGACCTTGAGTTCATGGCTAATATATGAATGGGGAATATTTTCCCTGGAAACTATTTAATGTGTTTGTATGTTTGTTAGTTGCAGTTTCAATGTTGAACTAAAATGAATGTGGAGTCAGAGGTAAATCCTGAAACAACAACTGTTTAACGCCAGAATATGGAAGCAGAAAGCATCCAGAGACCTGCAGGGTCAACCGTGTTAGAGAGGCAAAACATCGACCTGAAATATGCTAAAATGCTTCATAGAACTGAGGCTAACTGCAGAGTTGGGTGATGACTCTTTGCGGGTGCATCACTAGAAGTGCCCCCTTTGACATCCAAGCACTCATGTGATGCATTGTAAATATACTGCTTGTTTGAAAATGTCCAACATGTGAAGCAGTATAATGAGGAGAGTAGATGGAAAGTAGAGGAGGCCATACTGTCCCTCCAGACATATACACAAACACATTGGAAAAAAAGAGAAGCCCATACAGTGAACCAGGCTATGTACACTGGCCCTAAACTCAACTGTCAAAATGTTAATCCAGAAAAAGCAAGATGTGCGTGCAAAATAACACAGGCACAGCATTTCGGCCTCCACGTGTCAAACAATATTAGTGTGATAACACAAGTTTCCAAAGAGGTTTGAAGAAAAAGCATGGACCTGAGGTATTTCTTTAAAATTCACTGTAATTATAGGGCCAGGAGTGAGAGGAAGGACCATCTAATGTGTGCAGTGATTCATTATTCAGGTTTAATGTCACTCTGTGTTTATTTGTATTTCAACTGTTTTTATTAATTTTTCATGAATTATAAACATCAGATACAGGACATTACACATTATTACTTATGTGGCCATAACAGAACACAGGCATCCAGCATATGGCGTATAGAAACGTAGTGCA
>OMNN01031878.1:0-12525 GCA_900302755.1 Chromis chromis | reverse complement strand
GACACAATCTTTTTCATATCTCCTACCCCTTCCTGTAAATATTATAAAATTTGACTTTTTAATATTTAATACAGCTAAAAGAAAAGATGTCCAAGTGTTATCTACTGCTCTAAAACATTTCATGTCAACACTAAATTGTCTGAGGTCTTTAAAAGTTTTTTTTAAAGAAATATTGCTTACTCATACACTTTAAGAGCTCTGGAAATTATCCAAATTAAAACAAGCAGAACAAAAAAAAATCCACTTTATTGTGGTTTTTAAAAGCGCACTTAACGGCTACTTAGAGCAGAAACAGCCCTCTGTTAAAACAGCACCCCCACTGCAGTGCTGGACTGGCTTTATGAGGGGGCTGTCCTTTTCTACACACAACTGTTGGTCTGAATGTGTTCTTAGTCCTTTGAGCAGGGGTCATGACCAGACATCTCTTCATTGTAAAGGGGTCACAAGCACAGAAAGGTCGGGACCCCCTAGTGTGATGAATATGGGCTTTCTACATATTTAATCACTCTTTCATCCTGACATATCACCGTATACTTTGCTTGGTGATTTTTCTTAGTAAAAAGTGGTAATAATAAATGGATTTTGAGGACATTTTCAGGAAATGTTGATAATGTGACAAGGAACAGGTGATTAAATTTTGGTGTGTCCCCCTCCCCCCAAAGTATATATGTCATTAATTGGACCTGAATATCCATCGCAGCAGCTCAATTTTTAGATTTAAGCGGCTCGCAAGTTTGAGATTTTGTGTACAAAGGAGGTTTCTACATAAATATTGTGTCTAATTCAGCGCGTTTCATACCAGAACTAGCTGCGCTAACTTCACTAACACATGGATCCCATAACAATCCAACTGTCAGAGGCTGCAGAGTGCAGCCAGCACAGCAGAGGGCTCCAGGTTGACTCATCTGTCTCGGTACAGACATGAAGCAAGCCCTCACGTCTGCTTTGAGCTGCACACATACCCGGGGCAAGTGCACACTCATGCTGTCAAAACACACACACAATGAGGAGGAATGCTGGGAACCTTGCACAATCTCTTGCAAAGCATCATTAGCATTAGGGCACCAGCCTTAACAGAAACACACAATTGTCTTCAGCAAAGGCTCCGTTGTTAAACAGTTGTTAGTGTGACTGGCTGCATGACTGGTCAGGAGAGTGAAGACCTGGCTTGGATTGCTGACTCATGTCATGTGACTTCCCTCACTGTCTCTATGGGAGATGACTGAATGTGTCTAAAGTAAAATAACTCCTTATATAGTCATTTGTCTTTGTATTTTTACATGTTTAACTCATAAGTTTGGACTTTACACATGCTGTTGTCTGTTTCTGGCCTGGGGTTTTAGGATTCATGGTTTTTAGCATTCTACCCTGAGGCACTGTGTGGACATTTGATCAGAATCAGAAATACTTTATTTATCCCCTAGGGGAAATTTATTTTCGTTACAAGTGCTCCTAATCAAAAGTCTTAAAGTAAGAAGGAAGTATAAGATATATCAATGAAAATAAACATATGATAATATAAAATAAAATAATAATATAAAATAACATGAAAAATAAATGTACATCCAGCTATTAGATGACCTACAGTCGAATTGTAGGTCATTGCACATGTGACAGAGAGGGGAGTTGTACAGTTTGATGGCCACAGGAAGGAATGATTTCCTTTTGAATTTTTGAATTTTCCTTCTGATCAAGTCTGGGCATTAGGGTCAGTCGATACTTGTTTAACATTGTAATCCACTCATTAAGGCATACACAATGTGAATTATGAGCAGTCCTAATTTCATGAATTGTCATAGAAATCAATAAGTCAGAGTTATCCCCCAAATAATTCTCAAATAAAAGTCTAAATACGGACTGGAAATTAATTTTTCCTGTAACCACCACTCAAAATAGTTAATTATCAGGAATGAAAGAGAGTCATGAGGCTACTGTGATAGATGAATATGTTTTTCCTGTATTTTCTGACCCCAATGTATGTGTTTGTATTTGTGTGGGAGAGGAGCAGGCAGAAAAAGGAATGACCACTGGGTGGAGCCTCCATGTTAATAGTAGTGACGGCACGAGCATGTGGAGAGAAAGGGAGGGAGAGAAGGGAGAGAGGTAGTGAGTAAGGCTCCTTCCCAAATGGACTGTGTCAGTGTCAGTGTGCTGTGAGCAGGTTGGGAGCTGATAGCTGTGCTGTACAGCTGAGAAGACTCTGCGGTATCTCTTTTCCCTGCCTGGACAAGCGGGCTCCTTCCTACTTGACATGTGGATATTTCAGCTTTCCAGCATTAATCAATAGGATCTAAAAGAAGACGTGACTTCTGGGGCTATGTTTTATACATCAAGGTGGAATTAAAAGAAGAGGAGCTCCCTGGAAAGACAGAAAAGTGACACTGGAGAACTTCTCACTTGGGTTAGCACTTAAGTTTGCTGATGTTTAATTGATCTTATGTTGCTCTCCACATAGCTGTTTGTGTACTTAAACTTTGGGACTTGCTGTCATGTGGGACTTTGGTCAGATTTCATTGACCCTGTGGCTGCACCAGCTACACTTTGACGGTGTTGAGGATTAAATCAGTGAAGCTCAAGGTAACGCATGCTATACAAATCAAAAAGCCCAGGACAGGAATCATAGAAAGTCCTACTGGTTTGACTTTTTGTCCCATGGAGTGTATCTGCTGTGCTGTCCTGTCATTCTCCCACGTTTCTTGTTGCGTTGTCAGTGAATGGAGCATAATTGTCTGACACTAGATAATTGAGTACCAGTGCAGCAGACCAATAACTGAGCAGCGGGGTTCGAATTGGGGGGCTGAAAAAGACACATTTTGTTTGTCTCTCTAGTATCAAATGTAATATGGAAGCAGCAGTCCGGCTAAGACATCACTAAATGGGATGATTTTGATGGTGTCAAGAAGCTAAAATGGCTAGAATCCAACAAATAAAGGTCAAGCTTGGAAAACTAAAGCCAAGGATGCCTAAGTCATCAGTCCCTGTGTCTGGGCCTTGTTGAGGAATGAGGCAGCTCGCAGACACAAAGGAAGAGCTGTGATCGTCCCACCACTCTTCCCACTGTCTCTGTGTTCTCCTGCCATTCGCTGTCCCACGCCTCCCTGACTAAACACAAGGCTCCTTCTCCTGTTATCGCTCCTCTAGAAGTCCCCCTTCACCTCCTCCTACCCACAGGCCAGGTCAGGTTGGATGCTTCTTGGGTTTTCGCTCCATAACTGGTGGTCCTTTTCAGTCCAGTTTGGGCTTTGTTTTGTGTGTGCAGTGTTATAGATCAGGAGGTCAGAGGGGAATCATTTATTTTTGGGTGACCACATGAAAAGACTGGCATGCCTTTAAAGCCTTTGCTCTGCTTTGTTATTGACTGTCTGGTTGAGAAGCTGTAGCTGTGTGTGGTTTCAAATATATATGAGTGAGAGTACCCTTGGGATTTGCTGTAGTAATGAGATTCAGTCTCTTTCAGAGATGAGCGGATAAGATGGTCAAGTTTTCAATCACTTTTTGTTGTTCATGCAGCCAATAGCAGGACAGATCAGAAAGCATAGAGGTGTTTAGTAGAGCTCTAGGTACTGCTGTGCATGTGTGTGTTGTGCCAATCCCAGCTAACATGATCGATTGCTTGTGTGTGTTGTGTGCTGAATGCATTAAACCTCATCATGAAGTAGACTGCTTCTTGTTACAGCTCGTGCTCTTATTGGTTTTGGCTGGGGGTCGATTGATTAGATCGTACTGGGAGCTTGGGGGTGGAGGGTGGGTTTTAGTGAGTTTAAATGGAAGCATCCGTGTAACTGTAAGGACAAAAGCTGTACAACAGCCTAAAGGCACAGGTGGAGAGGGGCAGGTGGAGGGCAGTTTGAGAAAACGAATGTGCTTGGGTGCAATTTGGAGATAAGATTGGTTAGAAAGGGAGGAGGGTACAAAGATTCGATAGGAGAGATGACGGAGTAAGAAGAGGACGGAGGTAATCAGGTCTAATGGAAGTTGTGCTAGGGCCAGAGGGAGGATGTTTCCTCAGCAAAAATAGGAAGGAAAAAACTGTAGACAGAGAACATACGAAAGACCTCGTGCTGATACCAGTGTCATTCATTGGCCTCTGTCACTCTATGCACTTCATCAAAACCTAATCAGTGAACAGGCGCACAAACACGTGGCTCCACAAATGGATGTGTATCTCTTTGCATATTCTCTCAGTCAGCAAATCTCAGGCAGCATAGTGGTGTAAATATATTCACTGATGTCTCCATCTGCTGCTGCAGAGCACCAAGACTCCACATTTAGTTGCCAGATTCCATAGATTTTGTGTCCTGAAACACATGAGGATATAAAGCTGTAGGGATACACCCAGTGTTGCAGTAAGCTGTGTCATTTGACCATTTAAATCCATGATTAAATCTGCTTTTTTAAACTGCACCTGTGTGTGGATCTTGTCCAGTAGCTGTGCAGCTAGGGGCAGCTTGGTGGCTAAATAGTTTAGTTAATGCATGCTTCCTTGTTTCTGGATTTTTTTTCTCCTGGTCCTTGTTCGCTGAGCGGAGCTTCTTAAATTGGGTCACATCTGCAGGGAGGGGGGACGAGAGATCCACGAGCGCTCGGCATTTTAATTTCCTTATTTTCCAAAGAGGGTTTTTCAGTGATCTGGGTGGAAATGAGACGTCTGCCTCTTCTACTGGGATGGCAATCAGTATGTGTATTAGTGGGCACTGCCGCTGTGGGAGAGCCAACTATAATTGGTATCTCCCTTGATGTCACCTCCCCTGTGCTCTCTGCTGACCCAGCCTGCACTAAAAACTGCTTTGCCCATCCAGGAATTCTGCAGACCCTCTTAGAAGCAAAAGATAAGGACACACACGCTGTCAAAATAATAATGTTTAACATGATTTAGCTCAAAGACAGTGGGTGAGGGGGGTGAGTTAGAAACGTGAAAGGTACCAGAGTGTGTGTATAACATACTGTAGGAAGTAGTTGGAAAGAAGCAGGAGAAGGCACTGCCATTATTCTCAAAGGGCAAGTATCGAGTTAAGTCATACATTTAGAATAACCAGCACTCTAGAGTAATGAGGAGCAGGCAAGCTATGGGACAAAACTCTATTTCAGGTTTAGCAAAAGAGAACTTGTTTTTGGTAACTTAACAGATTTTCAAATCACTTTGGTCGCAACAAGTTATTCAGTAAAGACTCAGTGTTTTATTCTTGGCAGCAAGGGTTACCTGAGGTTTAAAATGCTCATTTATTTCAAAGAAATAAGTGCACTGCTTTGTTGTATGATAATGACTTTAGTTTAATAATAATATGATTAAATAAATAATCTAATTTAATATAAAGTGAATAGACCAAGTGTCTCAAGAGTGACAGTTCTGTAACTGATTATCAGAAGTTCACGGTCTGGACACTTCCAGTCAGATGGTGTTAGTGTTGAAAGGTGAAACAAAAAGCAAGCTAGTCCTGACGCAGTGCCAGGCACAGTGGGAAACACACTCGGTCCTGGGCGTCAGTATGTGGGTGTTATCCATGGGTGTGCGTATGCGAGTTAATCTGACTATATCCTGGTCTGTGTGCACACCTGCACTCATTGCATGCACGCCTCTATGTAAATATGCATACGATTCCCCTAAATGACCTGTTTTCCCAGCAGTGTGAGTCCGTAAAGGAGGATGAAGGAGATGTGGGCGGCCTGTGTTTTTCTCTTAGCATGTAAAAATGGCTTCATACGGGTTTGCTCCGTCAAATTGCTGCTGAGGCTGTCTGCACCTGAGATGTCCTTGAACACAGATTTAAACAGGGCAGATGGTGAATAGTGCACATGTGTACACACTGCAAATGTAGCATTAAACATCTAGTTTTCTCTCAGATGATTTGCTCTTTAAGCTTTTTTTGTCTATATACTGAACAATGTCAACATTATATATGGTTATTGATAAGGTATAATAAAATCTGTGCTATTAAGATGATTTTTCCAGAAACAGATGCTGTCATCAGTCTGTCTTGACTTCATTTGCCCTCTCTGTCTTCTGTCTTGTTCACTTCCTCTCTGTTTCTGATGACAGACACTTTTCATTGGCTATTTCATTGGCAGGGGTTCTCTGAATGAGAGCCAAGGAGTGCTCCCGGACAGAGGAGAAACAAGCAGCCTTCAGCATTTACTTAAGTGGATGGCCTCCCCCCTCATCTGCTCTGTTCTGGGAAATGACACCCACTTGTTGCCCACCTCTGGCACAAGCGTGGGTAGGGCCTTTCCCTTCCCTGATGTGGTCTTGAATATTTTGGGTGGAGTTAGGAAGGCAGTGATGGGTGTACCCAATTAGCTCCTTGAATACCTCTGATCATGTTGGTGATGTCAGATGACATGTGGGGAGGCAGAGTGGCCTTTTAAGGAGAAGACCTGCCCTTTAATTGCAGGACCACGGTGCCATCATGCATCTGTCCTTCTGACTTTCTACAAGCTGCTTGCTTGTGTTTTTGAATAGGCAAGTGAACAAACAATTTCCATCCTCAAATGGTTACTT
This sequence comes from Chromis chromis, assembly GCA_900302755.1. Taxonomy (NCBI): domain Eukaryota; kingdom Metazoa; phylum Chordata; class Actinopteri; family Pomacentridae; genus Chromis; species Chromis chromis. The sequence goes on along the minus strand of OMNN01031878.1, from coordinate 6,029 downwards.
CTGTAAACGCCTGTCAAAGTCAAATTATAGTCCTTTCTGTAGCTCATCTCTTCTGTCAGTCCTTCACTTTGTGGTCTTCTTCTAAGCCAGGAATGCTGTGGTTGTTTGGTGTTGGGCCCTGCTGTCCTACGTTGTGTGGTGCGACTCCCTTCAGGGTCCACCCGTCGCCCAACCTGACATCATGTCTCCAGATAGAGGAATGAACTCCCTGCTTTAAGCTATCCTCCCTGTTGCTCTTGTTTGTGCTCTGGGTTCACTGAGCATGACATTAACTCTTGATGGGGAGATGGGGTCCTTAAATGCAAGGACGTCCGTACCTTCTCAGACCAGCACTTTTACATGTGTGCATGCAGTTGAGCGCCACATCCTATGTTTAAAACCTTCACGTCTTCCCCGACATGAGACATTCTTGGGGAAACAATCTGACCAATTACATATCACAGTCTTAGCTTAGCGTCATCCCTTCAGCTCCCCCACGTATGCAAGAACAGTTGTGCAGATCCAACCATAGTTTCCATGGATACTGGGAACACTTGGTATGGATGCGGCTGGATACTGTAGGCTGTGAGGTATGATGTGTGAAAGGTCAATCTGGAGTACTCCCCCAGCTGTCTGAAAACAAGACGGCAAGACAACATGGCTTTGTTTGGGTGCTTCTCCACAGCCTGCCATGAGGCTTCTGTTTTTACTTCCATTGTCTATTATCCCTGTGTTAAATATTAGCAGACATTCCAGTGAATGTCATGGGTGTTTGCCTCAAGGTTCACATGCCTTCTATTATTGAAGTAAGTGACCCTAATCATGAACGTTTTGTTTCTGCAGGCTATATGTAAAAAGGTTGGGTAGCCAAAGTCATATTTTATCTTCACTTTTAGATTTGGATTATATCCTCTTGTCAGGAAAGCTGTTTATCTTCTGTTGCACATTGAGAATCTGTATGTTTATATGTTGGTGTGCCTCAAGCGCAGTGAAGCGCATCATTCCTGGATGACTGGCTGACTGTGTTCTTGCTTTATTGATTGCTCTGTCAGATTTTGTTGAGCTTTTGTAACCTTTATTCCACTGACACTTCACTGCAAATTGTCCTGCAAATGCAATTAGATAAGCATTTAAAATCTGCAGATATGCTAGGAGTATTAAGAACCAATAGTAAATTCATGTTTGTTTGTTTTTTAGCAGAATAAAGAAAAAATCTTTCTCTATCATGGAGAGCTGTGGATGTAAGACACTGGGTTTAAGATCCCTCCAACCTCAGCTTCCATCACTCTATAACATTACCCTGTTAACCATTCGCAGAGATCCACAGCCGAGACCTTTCCTCTACCCCTTTGACCTTTAAACTCCACTGTTGGTGAATGAGGGGAGGAGCAGAGGTTTGCAGGAAAGGGCTTATCCTTGGCCACTGGGGGAATCAGAGAAAGAGCCTCATATCCTAAATACTGTCTCTAAATAGTAACCTCTATTGTCATACTGCAAGACTATTTCAGTATAGCAGCTAAACTGCTGGTGTGTTACACCACAGAGTGCACTGGCTTTTATGTCATTTCACTGGAAGTTCAAGTAATGCCTAAAGGTGTAATATCAAAAATGTATTATTTTTATTGAAATATCACTCTGTGTTTAAAACACGGAATAGTTACTGAGTATTTCACTGAGTGTGCATTTCTTCAGCAAGAGAACAGAGGTTTTTGATAATGCACAGAATGTTGCATATTAAATGTCTTTATATTGGAGGCCAGTAAACGGACAAGATGCATCTAAGCCTTTACTACCTCATTTTGAGGTTATACTTTGAGGTGTGTTTACCAGGTGGTTCTGATGCAGTAATAACTTGTGACTGTTTAAATACAATAGAGAACGCGTGGAAATTAAAATGCTTCCAGTGCAGTGATAAAATAAATGAAAGTGAGACTGTGCTTGGACTGCTGTTATTATCAGAGTGCTGATACTGCTGGTGTCCCTTTTTGCTTTCAGTGCAGGTAGGGTTAGCCCACACAGTCACATAAGCACAATGTCCATCAACTAGGACACATTGCTTGTCCCTCAGTCCTTGGCAAAGACAAAGCTAATTATAACGGCCTATTGTGTGAGTGACAGGAGGACGGGAGGCACTTTGAGACCTGTCACATTTCTTGCTACTCTGGCACTGATGCTCAGCACTGCTTGGCTGACCTGAGCTTTTTAATTTTGTCACACAAAGGTTGACGCCTCTTTAGAGCGCACCTGGCTGCTGTAGACTTGGGCCACTGCTGGTGTAGGTGTTTTGCATGCTTTAGTGTTTGTAATGATTGTAAGGGTGTGTAAGAAATACAACTCCTCCTCTCTTTTGCTTTGACTGTAAATCAGCTGTGTTCACATCCCTTACTGTGGGATTTCAATCACCTTTTGATTTCAAGGAACATTAGATGTTACTTTGGTGCCCAGAGTAACCCTCAGGAATATGCTTCAGGAATAGATATGCATTGAAAAAGCTAAATGTATCCTAACCCTTCATCTTGTCTTTTATCTCTCCCCAGTGCCAGACGACCTCACTCCAGAGGAGCAGCAGGAGCTGGAGAACATCCGCCGGCGCAAGCAAGAGCTGCTGGAGGACATTCAGGTAATGCTGGAAGAGGACAGTTGGGCTGTTCTGAAATTGCATGTGGAGAATCTTGAAGTACACAAACAGTAAATAGGTACATAAAACAAACATGCAATTATATTACATCCCAGCATGTGTGTAAAAATATAAAAGTGTCGGTGATTTGATAAAGGTGTCAACAACTCAGTTAAGTTGTTATAAGTTGCTTCATCTCTGGGGCTTTACTCTTATATGTGTCTAACACAAACTGTCACCTGAATCCAGACTTTGAAGTAGAAGCTAGAGGATAAAATGTTTCAGTGATCAAACTATTGAAATGACGAGGCTTAAGATGAAGTAGGCAAGAAGATATTGATTGTTTTTACTTCATCCAAACACTGGAGACACTACAGCTGCAGCTCTTCTGCTTTTTGAATAAACATTTACTTCTCATCCAGTTTTGCTAATTTGGTACAAATTCCACTTTTCCAAGGAGTTCTTTGAACATTTCACCCCAAATGGAATGTGAGGTATTTCCTATAATGTCCCTTCCTTAGCAGGCCATTTCTATTTAATGTTTCAGCCTTTCCTGCTTTGTACTTATATTGTGTTAACAGAGGCCTCTGTTTATGGAGGTTATCTCATTTGGATGTTCTATTTTAATGTTCTCTTAGTATAACATGGGTATAAAAATAAGATGAGCAAATCACTCTACATACAGATAAAATACGATTATGTTCTTATCACTGTATGTGTGCAGCAGTCACTATAATATCCCTCCTGATTTTCAAACAGAGCAGAGATTCAAATCAGCTCTGCTGAATTTTCCTAAAGTGGTTTATTTGATTCCTGTCCATGACCCATGATGATTTTTATTTTGGCAGTTGACTTAAGCCTCGAGCACAGATGATTATTGTAGCTGCACAGGTCAGTCCTGTCACTCAATAAGCAACAATAATAAGCAAGTAACTCGTAAGGGGACAAACTGCCTCGTCCACTCAATGAGCTGACTTCCAGATGTCCCAGTCAGTGACTCAACTTCCGCTGGCCCTGACGGACATTAGAGACGTGATCCGTCACTCTCTCTTTTATGAGCCTAGGCCACCATTGCTGCCCTTCCCCCCTCTATGGCTGCCACTGCTGCCCCCATGCTCTCCTCCTCACCTCCTCACTGATCTGCATACTGACCCCTCTCCTCCTCTCTAAATCCCACACCCTTCTTTGCTGGTCCTGTACGACAACCACCGTCTTTTCTGTATCACCACAGCCTTTGTTTGCGGAGGCAAGCATCTGTGGAATGTGTTGTGATTGTGCAGGCCTTGAAAACACAGATGTTCCCTTTGTGGTTTGGCCCTTAGTTAGTTGGTGCACGAGAAATGATACACTTAACTTTGTGGCGAGATATGAATGAATAGGCTTGATGATGATAACTTTTACTTGAAGTATTTAAGCCTTGCATGATGAACAGTAGCCACACTTTATTTGTGTACAGGGCTTCTCTTATGTTAGGCTGTTATTTTAGACTTTCATCTAGCTGATGCGAGCCTCTTTATCCTCTTCCATCTGCAATGCCCTTAGTGCGCCAGACTGGCACCAGTGGCCCAGGCTTGATCGACTAAATCTGCCTGTAAGGCCATTAATCACTAAAATGCCACACAAAATATAATCCACTTCTGTGCTTTCTTACTCCATTTATATTGAGGTTATCCCTGAATGTTCTCCACCCAGTTAAATTCAGATTGAGAGGATTGTTTGGGAGAGCGCACACACACGCTCGCACGCATGCACGCACGCACGCACGCACGCACACACACACACACACACACACACACATTGTCTGACATGACTCTTATCATCACTGTAGTTATAGTTACAGAAAAACTGTAGCAAGCTAAGTCTATAGCAGTGTCTGAAGTTTCAGTTCATCAACAACTTGAAAAGTGACTTTGCTCTCTTTGTTGAGCCGTTGGTTATGATGTGTATATATATATGTGTTTATGTAATGTAACAAAAGGCCACCTGGCTTACAGGCAAACAGGTGAGTCAGTCTGTCCCTCTGCACGGTTTAATAGAGCTCTCGTATTTTTTATACAAATACTGGGCATGTTGTTTGTGTTGGTCACACCCTTCCACGCCTCTGTGGTGTCAGGGAAATTGGTGGACAGATGATTCTCTTGTCCAGCTTGTAACATTTTAAGACTAATATTTTTTCTTTTCTCTGCAGCGGCTAAAGGATGAGATAGCAGAAGTGACTAGTGAGATTGAGAACCTGGGTTCCACTGAGGAGAGGTAAGGAAATGTAATCTGACTCCCCACCCTTGCAAACACATTTCCCTCTCTGGTTTGAGTTTAAGCATGCTTGTTGCTTGTCTTCTATTAACTTAGCAAATGAAGCTGTCAAGTATTCATGTTTGATGGCCAAGTCGGGCCGCCCATCACACCGAATCCCCTCCCCAAATTGGCTATGCTTTTAAGGCCATTTAAATGTTTCATTAGGCACACCCCCATGATGGGAGGCCTCATTGAATAATGCAGTGGGTGTACGGGCAGAAGCAGACAATGGATGGTCTCAGGAGAGAGTGCGCTTGAGTTTGGTCTACTCAAGTGGATAGGGATCCCATCGGCTACTGAAAATTTCTGAAGCACTCTTTTAGATGCATCTAAAGCCCATTAAGGGTTACAATGCTTTCTTGTGAACCGATTTCTCTGTGATCTATTTATTGAAGGCAGTAGATGATAGTTAGTCTGCGTTATCGCTGTTCAGATGAGGGCTGGACCTTGGCAGACGGAAGCCAAAGGAATGCTGGTGTGAGTGAATCAGTGGGAAGAAGTGGTGACGTCTCAGTGATTAGGGATGGAGATGTAACCATAGTGATGGGTGACTCGTGGAGCACACTTGGACCAGTGAATTACTCAAGGCCTGAGAAATGAGACATTCCCATATGCGTCCTAACCTTTTACATCGCTGCTAAATCAACACCTATTCATCAACAGTTGAGCTGGAAGACAGGCGAGCCCTTGCCCCAAAATGAAAAATGTTCAGTTAAAGTGAATACCTTCACTGTGGTGGTCTGTTCCTTGCTAAACAAGTCAGGTGATGGACCATACATTTGTTGGGTTAGCGTGTGATTTGTATGAATCATGAATAGACAAAAATGCTAAAAGTCACTGCTTCCATCCTCTCAAATGTGATGATGATTTTCTCAGTCCTATGTAATAGTGAATTGAATGTCTTTAGTTTTGGCCTGTTTAGAAGGCCAGCACGAACATTTGTATTTATTGTATTTTTCAAAAAACAGAAAAGAGGCAGAGACTGATGACTGATATTTGGAATTGATATACATTTGGAGTAAAATAGAAATCTTCGTGTCAAATTCCAACACTCCAAGACTTAGGCATTTTGCATAATGTTTAATTAAAAGAGAACTGTTTAATATTTAGGTGGCTGCATACCATCCAAAGTAGTGAG
>OMNN01031877.1:0-12971 GCA_900302755.1 Chromis chromis | reverse complement strand
GGAAGCAGAGTGAGTGAGAGTGTATATGTGTGGGAGAGAGTTCCGAGAAGTGAAAAGGAATAAAAATAGAAGAACAGAAGTATGATATCTTAGCAATTAACGACAACAACTGCAACACAACGTAGTAATATTAGATTATTATGTTGTGATATTGCTGTATTTACTGTGGACAAACATTTTAAACAGCACCGGCGTCTTGTCTATCATCTGGTGTTTTACAGATTAGATCACTGTGCAAAACTATGAAAATTAATAATTTCATTCTTTAAGTATAATTTTCTACCAAGTCAAATATTACAATGTTGTACCACTGTCATTAAATTCATTTCACTCAATATTATCTCCCGCAGTGTAAGTTAAGTCAAACGTGCTATACAGGAATCAGGATCTCTGCTCCACCACATACTAAAAGAAATCCTCCACAGCTGATTTAACAGCCTTATTCCACAGAATTACTAGCATCTCAAACTTTCAGTGTCGCTACATCTTGAGCTACTGTGTGATGAGGAGCCAAGCTGCTCGAGAAGATGAGGAAACATGCCTGTTACACATGCTGTTTTCCGTTGTGCTGCACTGCCTGGTTGTTCTGGGCTCTGGTTATATTCTGTCACATTAACGCTGCGATAGAGGATATGTTGACAGAGAGAGGACATTGCACATTGAGACTGTAGGGCTTTTCTAAGGCTGGTGGCATTGGGACACAAAGACAAGTGTGCATCTATGCGTGTGCATGTGTGCGTGTGTGTGAGCGTGTGTTTGTATGTGCGCATGTATATAAGTAGAGGGTTGCCTGTGGAGCAGAGCATGTGGATGCCCACCCACTCAGCAGCCTCGCGGCCCTCGTCATTTCGCATCAATCCACAGCCCCTCAATATAAATAGGACAGGCGTCCTAAAGCTACGCAGTACTATGAGAGGCAATGGCATTATGCATCGACCCTGGGCCCCTCAGCTTGAAATATGACTACGCCAGCCTGTTTTAATGGCAGTTTTCCTCTCACTAGCACACCACTCTGTTCACAGGGAACTATTTTGGCAGTTAGAATACATGAAATTAATGTACTTCACCATTTTGGTACTGGCTACAATAATTCAAGACAAGTGAGTGCCAAAGGACATCAATAAAACTGCAACTTTAGAGAACCTAATTTCAATTATGAATTTGAAAATCTCAAAATGTAAAAACAAGTCTTTCCAAGTGTCTATTACTTTTCTTTCATTTCTTTTCTGTGCAGTTAGTAGAACTTCTGTTCAATGTATACAGTTGTGTTCATCAACACCATACTCAAACTCAAACAGTACTTTTTGGGGTGTTTTTTCTAATGTGATACTCAGATCATAGTTAGAATTAACAGATAATCTGCAGAAACACAGAAACTGTTTTGGTCCAGCTTCATATTTATGCAAAATAATATTTGTACAAAAAAACAAAAAAAACAAAAAAAAACAGAAGTACTGAGCATGATGCACCAACTTATCAGTCTGGTTAAGGGCTGTTTAGTGAACATTACCTTGAATTTTGCCTGTAGAAAGTACGAAGCGAACTAAGTATTTGAGTAAATATATCTGGTCTGTAAGGAATTGAAGGTGGCGCACTAAAATAGAGAGTACAGTTCCACACGGTAGCTTCCCTGTGGCGTCACAGAAGCTTCACACTTCATTACTGCAAGGCCAGCGACGTGTGAAGCTATTATGTAGGAGCAGTGGGAAGGGGAGTGTGCGTGTGTGCATATATGTGTGTTGGGGGTGTAACTCGGGGATGTAAGTAATAACAACCCTTGCACAAAGTGCTCTCTAGAAGCGGGATCAAGCCATTCACACGGAAACATTGTTTAATATATTCAAACAGCTAGGAGGTGTTGTCTATTGTCCCAGTGTCAAATGAAAGAGGATGAACAAACATCTGGCAGGGCATTTTGGTGCTGCACAGCATTGCTTTCAACTGTACTTTAACAAAACTGACTTTGATGCACATGCATAGAGCAATTTGAAATGAATCACATCCTAGATAAGGTCCAAGCCACTGTCATGCAACTGAAGCCAACTCTGTCCAGCGTCTCTATCATAAGAGAGGAGTAAACAAATCTGTCTTCTACTTCCACCCAGTGGCCAAAAACAGAACGTCACCAAATGTTTATGCTATTCATGATCCTAAAACATCTGTTTCCTCTGTGCCTCCATTTACACAGACAGTGAATCCAGTAATGCAAAAGTTAGTGATGAATACTAAAAATTAATTTAACTTTAAGCAACCTATCATGCATGATAATAATTAAGAACACTTATGTCTCAATTACTTTCACTTAACCTCAGTGCCGTTGAGGCATAGCAACATCCTTGTCACAGGTTTACAATCACACAAATCACTCCTCAAAGAAGACTTTCTTTCATTTAGATGACGGAAACAAATAGTTTTTTCCAGTATTTCTGGTATGTTGTGATCATGATAGTGTTCCGCCAAGAGCTGTTTGACTGCCAGCTGCCCACTGAGTTGACAAAGAATAGCTCATTATTTTGAAATCAGCATCTCAGTTAGACTAGTACTGGCACACCTAGTGCTCAAAGCCTACAAGTGAGCGTATAAGTACTTCTGTAAACTGCGAGGACAATCAAACATTAATTTTCAATCAAAAGCGTTGGTATTTGTGGCAGTATACCAGGGCACTTATACGACTGCCAATGCTGGGCATTTAGCACTGATTGAAATTTTGGCTAGTGAAATTAATTTAACAAGCCAGACTAGCAGCAGGACAAAGTTATCACTGTAATTTTCATTCAGATGGATAGTTGACAAGACCTGTGTTCATAGACTACAGGCTGTAATTTAGCTTAGGTGCAACTTGTGAAATTTAGTGTCTCAGATTTACTCTACAGGGGGCAAGGTAGGCACTCTTGATGTAGAACAAGCACACAACAGAGGTGGTGACAGTGGTGTAAGACGTATTTTGATGCTTTACTTAAGTAAAAGTTATAATTATACAATGTAAAAATACTCTGTTACAAGAAAATGTATTCAAAGCATTCAAAGTACTACTTAAGTAAAAATACAAAAGTAGAAGCATCAAAACATACTTAAAATACCTTTTATATAGGCTATTGCTGGGTGGCTTAATCTACAATAACATAGCAGAATGTATTAGCTAAGATTTATACTTTATATGAACACATAAAATAACTAATTACTAAAGCTTTAAAAAAAATAGTGGCATACAGAGTACAATATTTACCTCCATAATACAGGGAAGTAAAGGTAGAAAGTAGCATAACATGGAAATACAGAAGTAAAATACAAGTTAGCTACATCACAAAATACACTAAATGTATGTATGTAAAGTATAATGTATATTTCAGTATTGCCAGACCTAACGTAAAACCGTAAAGTGACATGTGCCGTTGCATCGTTAAAAGGAACTTTTCTGTCAAACAAAAATTACTAAATTTGTATATTTGCCTTTTACTAAATGACAACTTAGTTACCTGGAACCGCGTGGTTACTTCAGCGTTGGCACGAAAAAAAAGGTGAGCTAACAAACACCTGTATTTATTTATTTTTTTTATTTTTTTTTCACAGGCAATCACAAAGGACAGCCCGGCGGCAAAGAAGGACCCCAACGGGCCAAGATGGCTGCGCCCTTGACAGACGCCGGGGAGTTTGAAAGCTGGCTAAATGATCGGCTAGACTCGTTGGAAGTGGACCGTGAGGTGTACGGGGCGTACATTTTAGGGATTCTACAAGAAGAGGAGAGCGACGAGGAGAAAGAAGATGCGCTTCAAGGAATTTTATCCGCATTTCTGGTGAATATCCAAAGCGGCATGTTCCGCTCAGCCACCGAGCCTGTGCTCTCATTTGTTGCTGTCTGTCTTGTCTGCCGGGTGGCGCCTAGTGACAGTGCTGATGTCAACTGTTATTTGTGGAGCTAAATATCGGCGTTTAGACGCAGCTGCGTTTCTTGAACTAAAATCCACACACACTGGGCAGTGATATGAGCTTTTATTTTCTGCCACACCAAACCCCGTTCAAAAATCTGGGATTTGTAGATAGTCGTCGGCTTGATCAGCAGTGACACGCACCAAGCAACGTATGAGTCAATACTCTACAGTTCCTGAACGCTTTTTGGCGTAGAAAAATCACTATCAAATCCACTGTGCTGTTCAGTAGAGATACATGTTAGTAATTGATTGACCATTTTCACACCTAGAGTGAGCAGCGCTTATGGTGTTGGTATGAACTACTGAATCTAACCGTACTCGTGTTCATTCAGGCTAAAAATTGCCTCAGTGTCACCACCTGGTAATTAAATAAGTAATGGGATCACAGTACCACTGTGTTTATTTATACTGAGAGCAGAATATGAGCTGATTCTTGTAATTCACTTACTTACATTACTTTGTAATGTTGTCGTTTGTATGCAGGATGAGGACACCACAGAAGATGTCTGTAAACAGATTATCAAGCAGTGGACAGAGTGTTGCAGTCGATCAGCAGCCAAAAGAGATGCTGAAGATGGTATTTATGTAACTTTGATTCATCCACTTTCATGATGTCATTGAATTTATTTATTTTTTTCTTGCATAATTCAGCAACTCTTTGGGAAGAAGCCATCAGCGTTGGCAGGAATTTTACTGATCTTGCAGAACATCAACATACAGTACTTTGCACTTAAATTGTACCTGTGAGTTAATGCAAATAAAAAAAATCCTGACACCGTGTAATCCAAACACACACTATATATATATATACATGTACATATATGGCAATCAAAAAAATCAAGCCAGCAGGCTCATTGGCTCATTTAAATCTTGAGTAAACAGAAAAGACAGCTTGCTACAGAGTCTGTCTTTAATACTAGTTAAACATACAGAGGCATTAGCTCTTCGAGTTTAAGATCCCTTGTGGTGAGTTTGAAGCAGAGTGCACAGAGACACTTGTCTTGGGAAGAGATTAACATTTCCTGGAAAAAAATGAAACAAAAACAGCTCCTGAGATTGCAGAAAGTTTCTGTGGTCTGAAGAAGGGTTTATGCCAAAAAGTAATTACTGCCGAGTTTGTTTTGTCAGTATTGTTGGGATGAGAGTGTTTGCTGTGTACACAGCACATAAGGATGTGCTATACTGTCTGCTCTTTCTGTTAACATACCTTCATACTGACAGCAAAAAGCAGGTAGTTTTATTGCAATGGAAGGTACTAAATGTTATCATTATTTGTTTACAATTTGGCTGTGTTCTGTCATTCCTTTTCTGTAGCTGAAGTCCAGGCAATTGCCAGTATGATAGAAAAACAAGCTCAGATTGTGGTGAAGCATAAGGAGGTGTCTGAGGAGTCAAAGAAAAGGAAAGAGGCCCTTCTCGCCCAGTACGCTAACGTAACAGACGACGAGGAATATCCTTGATTTTGTAGATTAAATTAACAGTAAGGCTGCACACTTCTTTGACCATACAGAGGCAGGGTCCATGAGCATATTCATTGAAAGAGGTAAGCAAAAAATAAATAAATAAATGTGCATCATCTTGTACAGTTATGACTTCTAGGATGTCAGTTCTTTCCTTGACAAAAGCACTGAAGCTGAAGAAGAGGAGCCAACAAGTGGGAATAACTTTACTGGAAATGAAAAATGTATCCTTTTTGAAGTTGTCTGCAAACACACCCTATAAAAAAAAACACATGTAACTAAGCCCTACTATATGAATGGATAATGCTGTAGTTGCATAACCACGATTGAACGATAGTGTTACAATCATTCACGCCGTTTTACTGATCAGATGTAGCAATGATCATTTTGCATCCAGCTGTCCTTTACTGAAAGTGTCAGCTCTGTTCAAGAACACCAACGTGGAGGAGGTGCTGACTAGGCAAAAGCAAAAGCGGGACCAGGCCCGTGACGATGCTCAGAAGAAGAAGGAAATGGACAAGATGCAGCGGGAGAAGGACAAACTAGCCAAACAAGACAGAAAAGAGAAGGAGAAGAAGCGTACACAGAAAGGTGAACGCAAAAGATAAAACCAAACGAGAGGACACTTTGTGAAAGATTTTTCTTACAAGACAAAAATGAAAAAGAGATATTGTCTTCGACTCTTTTTAGCTAAACCTCACCGTCCCTCATGTTAGTCAGATCCTCCTTGTTAACTACATTCTGTATCTCATAATATGTGTTGTGCAGAACCAAAATTCATAATCAGATACAGAAAGATGTCTTGGAATAAAGCTGCAAATCCTGATCTAATGACAGCTGTGATAGTCTCATATTGTTAAATGTAACACGTGCTGTGGTTAAGTGTTGACTAAGTTACTCCAAAATTTTCAGAGTATACACCTGAAACACAAATTGGACTGATGGTAAAAGTGGAAAAATCCTTGTGAAGCAGCTCAGTCTGTTGTCCCCTGTGCCAACACCTTGCAAATGCCTTTTACTTCTGCACAACGTCTTTGTAAAGGCCGGTGCTGCTGTCAAACTTCATTGCTTGCATTTCAAAGCTTTAGGTTCTAGTTTTACTGTGTAAACACTTTGTTGGAGCATAAGGACAAAGGAGCAGTTGGTAAATTATACCTCAAATATATCATGTACCATCATTTCAATGTTTATACGGAGGTTGAACATCTTTTTAAATTAATAAAAAAAGACATTTTTCAACCATTTGGATTGCTTTATTTTGGATTTTTTTTCGGTTGACAGAACATTTAACAAGAAAAAATGCAACAGGAGCATTAAAATGAAAGAGAATAGAACAACCCTGCTCGTATTCATGGAGGCGAGTCCCCCTACATGAAGTCTAAAAGCTAATGCTGTCACAATGTTTTTTCTTAACTTAGCTTTGTAATGAATACACACCCATTTCCCACAAGGGAAAGTTTGTCCCTTGCTAACAAACTTTCACACGTCACTGATAATAATATTTGATAATGTGATTAATGCACTTACATTTTTAATGCAGAACTTTGAACACTTTAATATTTACAGTTCTGACCAAATTTCTGACCCTTTTCCAGATGTTTTATTGTTGACACATTTTAAACTCCACCAAATTGCAGATAAAAAAACATTTTTGATTACAGAATGTTTAATGTTAGATAAGAAAAACTGAAGCTGCAGAAGTTAACTGGAACATAGAAAACAGTTTAATGTTTAGCATGTTTATTTTACTGCCCTGGTGATTCAATTATTGTGTGGGAATACTCACAACTGAGGTTCCAATAAATAAGTAAAACAATGAAGAATTCACTGAAATCTTCTACATAAATAGTGTCTTTAAATACAACAGTGATGGAGCAAGATTCGTGTTGATTTGGACTGACACTAATTAAATGAATTTAAGTTAAGATGCAGCAGGACAAATTACATTTCATGCAATTCCTACGCAACAGAACAAGCTTTTTGGCACCAAAAAATGCAGTCATTTAGCTTCAAATTACTCATATGTTCTGCAGTGATCCATGTGTTGCAGATAAAATGTCATGTTGACTTGCAGGTAAGTAATACTATAAGAACATTTATGTTTGTCATTCTCCTGACTATGAGACACTAATAGGGAACTGTGGAGTGGTTTCAATTTGATTGACACCTTTAACGTAAACTTGTAGCCTGCTAAATCATAACTGAAATGAGCTAATTTCAAAAGGAGAGAAGCATTTCTCATTGGATGTGTCCTCTTTGTTAACATGGTGGTCCTGCATCTTGACAGGCTTTGGCAGTGTCATTCGGAGGGCACACCACAGAGCTGTACGGAGTTTCCTCGTGGTAGCAGCTAGGTCCTTCAGTGAAATGATCATCAACAAGGTGTCTAGGAAACAGAAAGCGGTTAGGTCCGGCAGCATATCATAAAGAGGACAATATAGTACGTCTAATAATGAAATATGGGTTACCTCTGTCCTCCGTGAAATGAGGTTTCTGTCGCTGGTGTTTGGTCATGTTTGCAGTGTCCTCCATGCATCTTGCCTGCGTGATGCAGATAGCCATATGATGCCTCTTCAGTGCTGTGTGGATGTTGCTGTGTAGAGGAGTGCTACACAGACACTCCATCCTTTCCAAAAGACTTTCAACCTGCAACACACCAACATAATCTACTTTTATATTCCTTACTTAGTTTGTTCGTAAGTTTAAGAAAAACTATAGTAATATTTACTTTGTTTTATCCATGTATGCTTTATGATTTAACTGAATTAACTTACTGCTTCCAAAAAAGAGCGATATAGCATCAGAATTTAAGTAAAATCTCAATAAAAAGGCATTTAAGTTTTTAATTGAACTAGATTTATAAACTAAAATGCAACACTGTGTCAGGTTCATTTACATGCCAGTTAATGGTGGAAATCAGTGGAAACTTCTGGGATATCCAGTCCACACAAAAATGACCAAACCTAGGATTTGGTCTTTCTTACCAAGATCGCTTATTTATCAGCTATTACACAAATACAATGCATAGAAATATTCATTTATCAACAAGACATTTTAAAAGATTAACTGTCTAATTGGGTCAATACTTTAATAATAATAATAATGCATTGGTTTTATATAGCATTTTTTCGTGATACTCAAACACACTTTACAATGCATTATTCATTCACTCCATACTCGATGGTGCTAAGCTACGTATGTAGTCACAGCTGCCCTGGGGTAGACTGACGGAAGCGAGGCAGCCAATCTGCGCCATCGGCCCCTCCGACCACCACCAACCACTCACTCTCACACTGCATTCACCCAGGCTTCCTGGTGTTCCCTCATGGTCTCCCATCCAGGTACTGACCAGGCCCTACCTTGCTTTGCTTCCGAGATCTGACGGGATCGGGCATCCACAAGACGGTATGACCAAGTATGTATGCAAGTATGTTTGTGACAATAAAAGAAAATGAGAAGATATTCAATAATCCTCTAAACTAATGAAATCAGCACAGAAAATTTGGGGGGAGTAGTTGTTTCTCAACAGAACTCAAATATTTGCTAAATAAATCTGTAAAACCTTCAGGACATAATGCTGCTGTGACAAAATTCACCAGTGGGCGGCAGTATGGATGCAGTTAATTCAAGGGGTCTCACCTTTGCTTGTTCTCTTGTCTGATTAACAATGAGGTGGTCGATTCTTGTCGGGTTTGGTGGAGTTTTGGGTAGGTGGATGTTGGTCACTGCTGCAGGCCTTTTCCCAAAAAATGTTTTGTTGAGGATGGCCTCTATCTAAAACACAAAACGTGACAACATGACATTAAATAGTGTAAAATAACAGTTGGATAAATAGCAAACAAAAGTGTCTACATGAGAAACTAAAAATACATTTGCCCTTATCTCAAGGTAGAGTTGGGTATTTGTCAGAACCTAGGCCCAAACTGATCTTTTTTTTTCCTCCCAGCATTGTAAAACCGGGCAGGCCTACATTAAAAATATTAGAATTAAAGCTGGACCAGTATAGATATGTTTGGCAGCTGAATATCTCCAAATTATGAAAACACTCAGCACCATGTTTTATTAACAATTGAATGGGAATAAAGTAAACTCTATACCGCCTGTACTGTTCCATTGAAAATACAGAAGTGGCTGTAATATCATTCCTGATAACCCCCAGGAATATTCTATTAGACACAAAATCAGACTTCAATCGCATACCTTCTTTCTCTCCTTCTCCAAACACCTCCATTGCTCATAACACTCCTCCAGGTAGAAGCAAGGCTGGATCACAGGTCCTCCCTGATTCATCAACACTGAAGTCGTCATGGCTGAGGGCGGGACATGACAAGTGCTCTCTCCTCTGCAGGTGCTTATGTCACCAACATAAGAGCTGAAAGCCGGAGACTCATTGGCTGACATATCACCCACATTAGCACCATGAGCACCACTTCCGTAGGGTAATGTGGATCTAGAGCTGAAGTTAGAGTTGAAGGACATGCTGGACTGCCTCCTGAGGTCATTTACAGGATACATGAAAGGCATGACCTGATGTACATTCCCTCCATTGAACATGCTGTTTTCTCCATCAAATCTCTGAGACTGCATGCTGCCCTGGAAGTCAAAGTACGGGCTTTGTGAGAGGGGCTGTTTGTCTCCCTCTCTCATGTGAGCGTTGGTTTGGGGCCTCCTAGAGAAGCTATCCCCCAGTACTCCAGACATATGCATTCTCTTTTTTTCTTTCTGCACCTGAGGCTTGGTCTTGTTCTGTATCTGGCTCTGCTGGATATGATGGTTTGGATATTGGTTCATGCTTACATTAATGTTCTCTCTGTGCATCGTCATCTTGTTTAGGTATTGATTTGGGAGGTTTAAAGGTGCAGAGAATTGCTTTGATTGCTGGAAGCCCTCTGTGTTTTGAGGGGGGAAATCAGGTAGATCTCGAAAAGCATCACGTTTAAATGTTTGTTTCCTCACTCCATCATTTCTTTCCCTCTGCACTGTCCCAAATTCTCCCACCAGCTGTTTTGGGATCTGCATTGCAGAAGTATTTTGTGTTGACATTGCAGGGCTGGTGATTTTCCATTCTTCAGCCATGCTATTTTCATGGTGCATGCCCAATGCCTGCTTGTGCATGTTTGGAAAGTCTCCGCGACCTACGCTATCAGCCATAAATGACTGAAAACTGCTGACCAGCTGGTTTATGTCTTCTGGTGCATACTGCTCATTACAAATGGGCTTTATGCTGCTCTGGGTCAAGTGGTCTTCATAAAAAGGATCAAAGCAGGTGCTGCTCATTTCACTTTGAGGTCTAAAAATGTCACTGAGGTTGACAAAATTATTCATATGCTGTCCAATCCCTTTGTCATTATAAGCTGGCATGCTGACTGGCTGTATCTGTGATGGGTACGTGCTTCCTGCGTTGGGCATTGGTAGAACTGGTGGCAGTTTCTGGGGAGGGCGGCAGTAGCTGTCTCCATTAGGCAAATTAAAAAGCCATTCTTGATTGGTAGCAAAGCCATTGGACTGTTGACTCAACTCTTCAACATCTTTGTCCACTGACAGTTGCTGTGTTTTACTGAAAGTCTCATGGGATACTTGGTTTGGAGGAAAAGAAGGGTTATGCTGCGTGTTAGCCTCTGATTGAAAATACTGTAGCAGTTCTTCACTTAATGTCTTTGAAGACCAGATGGAATTGCATGTAGGTAGGCTCCTAAAATAACAAGTGAGGATTCTCATTAATGCCAGAGATCATAAAACTAATACAACATTTTCATTTTCAAAAGATTAAGATAAGACATACAAATATCAAATATTTTAGGTGGTTCAACTCTGATGGAAATCATACAATACACACCGTAATATAAACCAAAATCTATGATGTAAAGAATTAAAACCTTGACATACCCTTGGCTGAAGTAGTTGCCCTGTGAATCTGCTTCATCCAAAATATTTGACACTAGACCCTGCAAGTCAGTCTCCTCGTCACAATCAGCATTATCAGATGGTTTTCTTAAAGCAAAAAAGCATGTTGTTAGAGCTGCACTCTTTTTTTTTCTTTCACGACTTCATTCATATTGCTACAATAAAAATTTAACCCAGTATGTTTCATTACATCTGAAAAACAGAATAAAATTCCAAACCTATGTATAACAGTGTGATTGCACTATTGAATTACATTTTGGCTGAATGCATCTGAACACGGTTAATAAGAATACCTGCTTTTAATGCTGCTCTGGGAGCAACTAGTAAGCTCATAGGGATCATCCTGAGTATTGCAAGACCAGGCCGCATAGGATGTGATATCCTGTTCCTGCCGTGAGGCATCAGGGATGGAAACGAAGGGCAATGCCATGTTATTACTGTTTCCACCACCAACATTAACACCTGCCTGAAAGAGAAAAGCCTAATCAATCTGTAGCTCACCTGATAAAAACTACAGCTATTTTTCTTCCTCACACAAGGCAGATTATTACAAAAATTACAACAATTGTTGGAACAATTGTCTTAGGTTTCACTATTGTTTGGCATTTCATATGTCATATAATAATCAAAACGTTATCTACAGTTCCGCCTTGAAATTACTGAAATATATATCAAAACTGACAACAAAAGGGATCAAAGGCATGATATTCTTCTGTCTCCCAATATACTGTAGATAGATACAAATGGGTATGTCTGATGGTCAGTAATCTTTCACCATCACTTTCCCTATCATAGATCCCTAAGAGAAGTAAATAGTTGCTGCAAATATGCCATTTTACTAAAAAGAAAAAAAAACAGCATAGCCAACATTATTTCTTACCTGGCGCTGGTATGTGTGGAAAAGTGAATTTGCAAATGTGCTCTGATGCCGGTCATATGCCATCCTGAACCCCCCGATGATTCCTTAGTACTCCATTACTGTTCTGGCAAAATACAAAGTAGTCATTGTTAACATTTGATATAGCCTTATATAGTAAATACGGCAGAGATAAAGGAAGTACATAAATGGTCGAAATTAAAGGCTAACTATTGTTTCAACGAAAGCAAATCAACTAGCTAACCTACCGAACCTCACTAGCCGTTAGGGGACGTGCATTAAGCTAGTTTTGACACTGCCTTGGCTAATTCGGACTGTGGTTTTCGCACGGCAAATTTAGCGAACTTTTCCCTAATAAAAAATACACGATATCGGAGTAAAATTTACCCGTCAAACACAGAGACAACTTACCCGGATTAGGTTAAGAAAGTGGAACTTTTGGAGTTTAACAGGTGTCCTGAGAGTCGCCACCTTAACCTCAAGTGCTCTCGAGCCGCCCCCAACTTCACCCTTGGTGTTGCCCTCGCGACCTGAACGCTCATTGGCTCAGCCGGAGCGATTCTATTTTTAGTCCAATTAGCATAAAGATAGAGGTCCAGCTGCATAGCAACATCTGGTGTCACCCTCCCCCATGTTTTAGGCCGCAGGGAGACATGACGCAGGTGGTTCTCTCCATAGATATGCACTACCTGCAGTTTATCCAGTTTTTTTTTTTTTAATTATCTTTTGTTGTTGTTGTTGTTGTTTTCCACCATTCTACTATTTTCACCACACTTATTTACACTAGTTTTATATAGTTAA
>OMNN01031871.1:12515-23969 GCA_900302755.1 Chromis chromis | reverse complement strand
CCAAAGAAAGAAAGTAAGAAAGAAACAGAGCAGGATAAATAGGGTTTTTGCACCGTTGGTGCTCAAACCCTCATTATTATTCCACAAAGGAATGTTTGTGGTTAAATATAAATGCAAACAATCAACTCAGAATCATGAAAAACTCTGATTTGACCCCTCATAAGTTATTTAAGGCCGGATAAAAAAAAAAGAAAAGATTTTTCAATAATCATTTATTGGTACCCGAACTTGAGGAGGTTTTTTCAGGGTTCCCCACGGGAGTTGAATTTCAACCTTTTAAGACATGTTATTACACACCTTTACAAACATATTGGTGAAGAAATTGTTTGGTAACGATTTAGTTGGCAGATTTGTGAAATATCTCATAAAATGCCCTTACTACTGTGTGGAGTGCCTTAAAGTTTCTGGTACAATGGATTGAAGGATTTTCTGTTGATACAGTAAATGTTGTTGTTTTTTTTTTCATTAAGTGCAGATCAGTGCTAGAAATTTGAATTTGTATTTAGGAGAATGTTCTTCTTCACTACAACCCAAGTCTGATTTATGCAGAAGAGGTCAGGTGGATTAGTGCAGCTTCAAACTTTAATAACGCTTCACGAAACCAACTGATATTCATGAAATAACATGGACATTAATTATGTGGGCTCATGCTTAAATCGGTTTATGTGATGCTTAGATTGTAAACGTGTAAATGTGGCAAATATGGGCTTTAAATATTAAATTCTAGGAGTCCCAGCTTGTTTTTCTGTCTGCTTCTGGTATGACAGTCCAGTTCGGGGAAGGCATTCCTGCAGCGAGCCAGTTGAAGTCATCCACCTCCCTCCAGTTGTTCCGCTCCTGGTCTAAACCAGAAACAGCAAAGTCCTCCTCCAGGGTGGGATACGACCAGGAGAACGGGGCGAAGCTCACCCCTCGACAGTCCTCTATGATGGCCCGGCTGGTGACGTGCAGATACACCTGGGTGTCGGTGGTGTTGTGGGTTCTCAGCTGCTGGCAGGGGAAGGCCAGCGTGCTGTTTCTGCAGTGATCGATGAACACCGAACTGGATACCGGACCGCACAGGATCTCACAGCTGTCGATGTGCTTCAGGTGCAGCGTGCTGGGAGAGCCCAACAGACGGACCTTGCAGTTTGTGAGGTGAGTCAGAAGCACGTCTTGTTTCTGGATCTCCTCAGCCGTCTTAGTCAGGAGCTCATCTTTAAAGTTGGAGAGGCCACACTGCTCGGAGGCTCCATCCACCAGGGTGCTACCTGAATCTGCAGGTGAGCCAGCATCAGGTGGAGGTGTTTCAGGTGCAGAGACTTTATCTGCTGCTTTAGTGCGAGCTCGAAAGGCGAACTTCTTCTTGGGGATAGCCTCCTCTCTGGTCTCAGTGAGGGAGGTCTGGAGCTTCTGGAGAGCAGCTTGGGCTTGTCTGAGTTCATATTGGGTTAAAAACAACACACTGTCGTTGAGAAACTTCTGCAGCTGAACCGTTTTAGCGGTCGCCTCCTCCAGTTTCTGGGTCACCACAGCCCGCTCAGCTCCGGAGCAGCCGGACAGCAGCTCCTCTATAGACGCCCGCTCCCTGTTAAAGGTGCTGGAGAAATACTCGCCCTTCTCCTCGGCGACAGACTGGCTCTCTTTAGCTTCCTTCCTCCGCTCGACATCTTCTATTCTCGCCTGGTGTCGCTTGTGGAGTCGCTCCTGTAGCTTAGCGGCACCACTTTCGCCGGTACACTCGTTTTCCTGGTTAACTTCAGCCGTCTCATCCATGTTGTTGCTCTGTCGGTTATTGCGGAAGTGATAAGGCCTCTATTTCTTCTTCGTGACTTTCGCAAAACAAAGCTGAAGATGCGCAGCGCCACCTGCTGTACCGGAAGTGTACAACAGAAAGTCACCTGGACAGTGACCTTAAACGTAGAGGACAAAATCATAAAAAACACCGAAAACACTTAATCAAAGTATATCTGGTGATTTTTTTTCTTTGAATGTTTCTATAACCATCAACATACCCCTTTTCAGGTTTCACAAAACAGATACTGCAGATTTTTTAAACAAGAAAACAACAAATGTGGTTAAGTGGGCCTGTTTATAGTGATTTATAGGTAATATCAAGCATGGTAAAGCAACAATTATAGATATTGCTTGTTTATACAAAAAAATTAAAACATAATAAAAGAAATATCTTAAATATTTATCTTATTTTTAAAAATAAATTAATTTATTATAGATTTTAAATAATGTATATATAGAGTAATTTAAAATATATATATTATTTTATAATTATTATTTAATTAGTATACTACTATTTTTCCATCCATCCATCCATCCATTTTCTTCCGCTTATCCGGGGCCGGGTCGCAGAGGCAGCAGTCTAAGCAGGGAGGCCCAGACTTCCCTTGCCCCAGACACCTCCTCCAGCTCTTCTGGTGGGATTTTTAATCCGCTTAAATATCTCAAAACAACAACAACAACAACAACAAAAAAGTGAATTATCTAGGATTTTACAATATATATTTGAATTTTGTGTAAAACAATATGCAATAAGTAAACTTCCATTTACTAACCATTTTCTAACCCGTCTTCACAAGATTCACTACATGAAGGGCCTTGGAATGCCTATGTTGTGAACTGGTGCAGTATAAATAAAATACTGAATTGAATTGAAATGAGCATATTACCACTACCAAATGTAAAATGTGACTGTGGATGAATATCGTCTGAAGTGAGTGAGTGATAATTAAACCAAGCTTAAAAACAACCTCCTAACCGTGTCTTCACAACATGACATATTAACCATTTACTTTGATCTCTGACCTTTAAAGCCAATCATTATTATTAACCCACGTTAAATGCAAATTTGATATTTTTTTATTAATTGCATTATATGAATGCAATAATATGCTGTTATGATATTTATTTTAATATATATATATATATATAATATAAATTATAATGCAACGGTTTCAGTTTCAGTATCATGTGTAATATTTTATTTTCATATTTCACTTTCATATCCAACATGTCAATGTAATAAATGTAATATGCAAAAGTTCATTTTTCTGGTGTAATATTTCAATTTCAGTGTAACGTGCAGTATTTCATTTTTCATGTGCAATATGTCATGTGAAATAATTCATTATCATGTGTAGCATTTCAATGTCAGGTGCAATATTTCATATCATGTGCAAAATTCAGATTTCATGTGTACTGTGTGTGCACTGCCCTGACGACCCGCGCAATGATGGCGAGGAAACCCCGTTACAATATTACGTGTTTCATGTGCAATGTTTCAATTTCAGGGGCAATATTTTAATTATATGCGCAATGTTTCACTTTCTTGTACAACACGCCAGTGTAATGCGCAATATTAAATTTTTTATATGTAATATTTAAATTTCAGGTGCAATATTTAGATTATATGTGCAACATGTCAATACAATGTCCAGTATTTCATTTTTCATGTGCAATATTCCAATTTCATGGGAAATATTTCATTATCGTATGTAACATTTCAATTTTTTGTGCAATATTTTAATTACATGTGCAATATCACACCTTTTTGTACTTGCCAGTGTAATGTGTAATATTACATTTTTCATTTGCAATATTTCATTGTCATGTGTAACATTTTAATTACACGTGCAATATTTTAACTTCATGTGCAATATGATATTATAATGTGTTACATTTAAATGTCATGTGCAATATTTTATTTGAGAAGATCCCCAGTTCGCGTCCCAGTTAGGACACCTGGGATCTTTCTGTGTGGAGTTTGCATGTTCTCCCTGTGCAGCGTGGGTTTTCACTGGGTTCTCCGGCTTCCTCCCACAGTCCAAAAACATGCTGAGGTTAATTGATGATTCTAAATTGTCCGTAGGTGTGAATGAGAGTGTGCTTGATTGTCTGTCTCTCTATGTGCAGCCTTGTGATAGACTGACGACCTGTCCAGGGTGTCCCCTGCCTTCGCCCGAGTTGGCTGGGATAGGTTCCATCACCCCCATGACCTACAGAGGATTAAGCGGTATATAGATAATGGATGGATGATATATTTTATTTGAATGTACAACATGCTAATTAATGTGCAATATTTCTTTTGTCATGTGCAATACTTAATTATTATGTTATATTTAAATTTAATATGCAATATTTTAATTACATGTGCAACATGTCAGTGTATAAAGTGCAATATTTCATTATCATGTGTGACATAATTTTACTGCCTCAGTATTATTGCCAGTATTACTTATTACTTTTGGCCTAATTTGATCTTACCTACATTATTTTCAGGAACTTGTATTTTACTGCTTTTCTACCAGGAACTGGATTTCTCATGTTATGCAATTTTGTTTTCTGAGCAATATCTGGCAAAAGAATTTCCTTTGGGATTAATAAAGTTTTATCTTATCAAAAAAGGTGTTTTGCATTAATTTTAACTTAAGTTAAACATTAGTTTATTAACAGGTAACCAGGCAGCATGTCATACCTGAGAAAAGGTGTCCCCCCCATTGGTCCGCCCTCTACTGTTGGTAATGATTAAGTCAAATTATATTAATGTGCAATTCACAGCTGCAGCTAAATAGTGTTTTAATTGTTATAAATAATAAAAAACGTGTGTTTATTAATGTTATTTGGTCAATGTAATGTGCAATAATTCATTGTTAAGGTGCAATATTTTAATCTTATGTGCAATATTTAACTCATGTCAATGTAATGTGTAATATATCCTTATCGTGCAGTATTTTAGTTACATGTGCACTATCATGTGTGATAATATTACCTCTTATTTTCTATTTTATAGCCTCATTTGAGCTTATTTATTATATTTTCAATCATGTATCATACCTCTATCTTATTGCTTTTCTACTATATTATGTAATTTTGTTTTCTGAGCAACATCTGGCAAAGGATTCTCCTTTGGGATTTATAAAGATTTTATCCTGTTTTCTCAAAATGCCATATTTAAGCTAATTTTATACACTTTAAATACAACCAAAAGGCCATATTATGTGTAGATTTAAGCTTGTAGTTTATTAACAGGTAACCAGGCAGCATGTCATACCTGAGAAAAGGTGTGTCCCCCATTGGACCGCCCTCTACTGTTGGTAATGATTAAGTCAAATTCCATTAATGTGCAATTCACAACTGCAGCTAAAATAGTGTTTTAATTGTTATAAATAATAAAAAAATGTGTGTTTATTAATGTTGTGTGGTTGTTTTGAGTCTCCCCATTGAAATGAACGGCGCGCTGTGCCGCCGTTGAGGACCGCTGGTTTCGGTGTGTGCACTGCCCCGACGACCCGTGCGGTGATGGCGAGGAAACCCCGTTGACAAGGCACTGCTTTTTCATGACGGTGAGTTTCCCTTTGAGTGTATTATAATTTTGTGATAAAAATTTCAAGGAAAAAACACACACAACCTCCTTCCTCCCTTCCTTCAGGGAGGGAAGAGAGTTTGAGCGGAGAGAAAAATCTATCCGAGACAGAACAGGGACAGTGAGAAAAATATATGAGTGGGAGAGGGAGCAGGAGGAGGAGGAGAAGGAGGGGGGAGCAAATTAAAAGTTGCCAAATGGAGATATTGGGTTTCAAGAGGAGTGAGACAGGAGTAAAAAGGGTTTGCCTCTTCGAGTCGTCTTTATGTTATGCTAATCGGGATAAATATTTATGGCTCGACGCGGTTTCGTCCTTTAGCCTTTTCGACGAATTCCTCAGCCGACAAAAACAGGCGTCGTCACCGCGGCTAGCTAACCGAGCACAGGCCGGCGGTTTAAAAATGCAACCCGTGCTGAACGCGGACCCCCCGGTTGAGGCGCTTCGTGTCGGGCAAATCGAGGCAAATGTGACGCTTTCTTCTTTTGCTGCTGGTGGTTGAACCCGCATGGAGGACGAGTGAAAGCCTCCCCAAGCAGAGAAAGAAAGAAAGCAAGCACGTCAGCGGCGACGACGGGCGTTTTCTACTGTCGCTACTGCTTGAATGCGATTATCTTCCTGTCGATTCAGTCTATTTTTGGGAATAAAACCTGCGAGCTGAGCTGTACGTTAGCCGTTTTTCGTGAACCGACAGCGGCGGTGGTACCGAGCAGCTCGGGCTAGCTTGCGGCGAAGCGAGCATGCTAGGGCGGATATCGGACACCGTGAATCTGGGCTCTGAATTATACAAAATGTTTTGGGGGAAAACGCCTTTAAGTCGTCTACCCTGATCGATTTTATCGTTATACTTCCAAATCCAGCGATGTTGAGCTACTATTACTTATTTTAAAATCATTTACAGGCAATTTTAGCTCAGTTTTGTGTGTTTTTTAACCGTAGCTAACGTTACAATTTGAATTGAATATGACGTGGTCGGTTGTGAACGTTAAGCTAACATTTACATGTCGGAATAATCGCTAAGATTTAGGTGGTTCTTTTGGATTATTGACGAATTATTTATTATTTTACACCTAAACAGGCCACATTCGAGGATTTTTGTGGAATAAAATATTAATTTGCTAATCGTTTTAGCTCAATTTTCTGTAAAGAAAGGTCGACGTTGCTTTCTCTTAACGTTTAACGGCAACTTTTGAAGGACAAAGGAGCCTCGCTTTGCACTCTGACAGGAAAATGTCGTTTATTCGCCACTTAGACTAAAACTCGATTTTCTGTGTAGTAATTTGTTTCAGTAGGCTGTTTTCTATCTGAAAGCCACATTAGTTTAGTTTTAAGTGCCTGTATAGTGCTGTAGCTCCGTCGTTCTTTGTTCTCCCTGAACCAAAGATGGAGGCTGGACGTGGCTCAGTTGTAAAGACAGCCTATGGCATGGTAACAGCCATTTTGTAGCATTGCAGTTGTAACGTTTTGCACAGACAAGAACACAAAACCCCACATTTGCCAATCACTTTTTACACACAGCAGTCTAATTTGAAGGACATATCATTCAAATGCTGGATTAGTGACCGTCGTAATTTGAATTTACTTGCATTCTCTCAGCATGTGTGCTCCACATTGCTTAAATACAATAAATAAAGTAACTTCACAGCCATTCAAACACTCACTCATTAGTATGCTGGATCAAATAAGTGCCAATGTGCTTTTTTCCCCCCTCTCTTCTTTTTTTTAATCCCCCCCAGTTTATTGCAATGCACCAAGAGTGTCTATGTTGGCTGCCACAACATAAAGCCAACACCTCTTTCAATGTAGAGATGAGGCTCAAAACAGCCATTCAAACGTATAAATGGAAGCAGGGTGGAGTTATTTACACTTAAATGCCCATTTTCACTCTGTGCAGAGAGACAACCAATGTGGGACAGCAGAGGAGGGTAATGGGTGGGAGTTTGTCTGCCAAGCATTTGTAGGAGGGGATGAAGGCCATCCTGTCCTTTTAGTTATGTACTGAATAACAAATGTGTCCCCCACTTCCCTTCCCCATTCCACACCCCTATTTCACACACACTCATCTTTCCTTGTACCTCTCCAACACTCTCTCACACCCTCTGTCTCACATGTACAGTTTTGTAATTGTACTAAATGCAATTTCTCACCCTGCAGCCCAGCTTGTTACAGGAAAGAAAGGGTGTTAAATGACTGAATCCATGCTTCCTGCTGGAAATCTGTGAGTGAGATATGCTTACTACAAATATAAAACAACACATGATGTTTTTGCAGCTCAAGCACTCCCTACATCAGAATATAAACAAAAACAAGCGATGCATGTAGCTCGCTGGATTGAATGAAACATGAGGGTTTGGACTTTGCTCACGTCCTCACTTGCTGTCCCTCCATACTCTTTCAGGTGTCATGGATGATGAGGACGACCGCCGTCTTCTGGATATTTTAGGGTAAAGAAAAATTAAACTCTATAAAACTGGAATCTACATCTCTCTCCATACCACATCTTAATGTATGCACAAAGCCACACATTTTTACATTTGCCCTTAAATAGTAAGGCAGCGTCACTACTGTTCCTCTTAGAAATCACAGCTAAAGCTACCTCTTTTGTTGAATTAGGGAAATTAATTAACCAATAGCCCATTAATGAGAGATTTATTGAATATTCAGACACTTCTTTGGGCGAGTTAAGCAGCATTTAGGCCACACACACTTGAAAAGATGTGATATTAAGCCTGTGTTAGGTTTCTTAGAGGCCTATAAAAGTCTCCTTTCCTTTTTTAGAGATGTGGATGCACTGAATGATTATCTCCATGGCAGCAACAGCAAGTCTGTGAGTGACACTTACAAAATTTGTCTGAATGACTTCCTTAATACATCATTTCTGTGCATAAAATACCAGAGTAGGGTTTGATTGTCTTGTTTTCCCCCCTGCAGATTGAGGAGGATGATGTGACAAATGCAGCTTATGGATCAGATGGATCCTTCTTTGGCAGCGACACGGTGAGTCTAACTATGATTACCTTGATCCAACCAAAACATAAGCAGGTTTTAGTTCGATTTTAGGGTGTAAACACATCGCTTTCTCAGGCTTTTTATCGGATTTGAGGAGAAGCACCAATGTTACATTTTGTTTAGTATGAAGATGATCTGTTTACCACACTTTGAAGAGCCAATCTGACTAGGTGAACCCAGGTGCTCCTGATCAGGGAAGATGCACTGCTGTGTATTATTTTGTAAGGAAACAGTGATCTGTGATTTAAAGTTCATGTTGTAGTAGGGCTGGACCCTAATAATCGAATATTCGAATAGTCGTTCACTGCGGTGGTATTCGAATAGTAAATCTGACATTCGACTATTCGCATATAGTGGTAATTACTATTCGGACCAGCCCTATGTTGTAGTTCCCTTCTTTGTACAGAATGTGCTTCAAATGCAAACGGTTTTCCATTTTCTTCTTGTGTCCTTTAGGCTGGCTCCAACACTGGCCTCAAAGATGGCTCTTCCACAATGGGTGAATTTGGCGAGGACTCAGCCGGGGCAGGCCTCCAGCTCTCTAGCAGCCTCTCGTTTATCGAGGATGAGCTGGGGGCCGAGGCGTCCCCTGGAGAGGTGGATCTCGGGGGAGAGGACCAGCCCTTCGACATCCTGCAAAAGTCTCTCCTGGAGGCCGACATCACGGAGCAGACGCTGGCCCAGGAGGCCTTACTGGACTCCCAGCCTGCTCCCACTCTGGTGCAGGCTCCTGTTCCCTTCTCCTCCCAGCTGGTCTCGGGGGGTTACGGAAGTGGGGTTGGTGTGGTAACAACGGCGACCACTGCCTTCACCACAGGCCAGTTCCTGCAAGGAATGTCCCAGCTGCCCAATGGCTCCGCCCAGCACATCCAGGTGTTGGGGTCTTTTGGTGCGGGTGGTGGGGTGATGACTCTGAGCAGCTTGGAAAGGACTCCTCAGATTGTGCTAAGGCCAGGGGTGTCTGTAGCCCCGGCAGGGAACGTGACAGGGGGACAGGTGTTTGCCCCTACCCAAGGTCAAGTAGGCCAAGTGGGCTTACCCTTCAAAAACATCCCCCTTCAAAACATCATCATCCAGAGAGGTCCAGGAGGGACCCAGACTCTTGTTAGACCAATCCAGCCTAAACCCCTTCAAACGGGGGCTCAGACTGTCTACAGCCTTGGTCTTCAGCCCAATCCCACCACCATGGCTAACGTAGTGAACGCTAACACTGCAGCTCCTGGGGGACAGTACACAGCCAATGGCTCCATCGTGGTGCAGCCATCCCTGGACCAGCAACAAGCACAGACCCAGTCAAACATACCACCTGGACAGTTCTTACTACCCAGCTCTCTGGCGCTCACTCCGTCCAACACCATCCACAACGGCCCCGCAGACCCCAACTCAAACACCCTAATTACCAGTCAAAACACAGTGCAGATTGTTGCAGGGCAGAACTTCACTGCACCACCAGGGGGTCAGCTGATTTTGAATCAGGGAGTCGTGAGCGGGAGTCAGGTTGGAGGGGGTGTAACTCAGACCTGGACGGGAGTTTCTTGCGCGAGCTCCACTCCTGTTCAGACATCGTGCGCTCCCGGGCGGCTGACGCTGGTCGGCCCAGCAACGGCAGGGATCGGTGGTCAAGGCCAAGTGACGGCTAGTCCGGTGCAGCGCCTTCTGGTGACTCAATCCCAGAACTGCGCTTCTTTGTCGCCTTTACCTGGTAGTGTGACGCAGGAACAAGACTTTAGACAGGTATAAATGCAAGTTAAAAGTGGCAGGTAATTAATTCTCACCTTGTTAGTCTTACGTTTGTGCCGATATGACTTTTGTTCTTTATTTCTCAGAATTCTTCGTCACCGGCTTTTAAACAGGCACATCTCGGCAGCATTCATGGTAACAAAGGCTTCGCTCATGTTGCAGTGTTTTTAAAATGTTTTGTGTGTTTGAGTTTAAGTCTGCTGCACTTTTACCTGATTGTATTGTTTGATCTTTTTTAGTCATGAAAACCATGACACAAGATTCAGCGCTTAACTCTGAGGTACGTTAGTTATTTTGTTTGACTTGTCTGTGTGTATTTTAAGGTGGAACAAGCAAATTGGAAAGACATCTAATACGACAATTTGGTTTGTTTCTCTTTACAGGCCAGTGCACAGAAGAGGCTTATCCTTCCACCGCTTACAAGAGGAGAAATGTGAGTTTTTTTGACATACCTTGTGCTTTTTAGACATTTTTGTTCATTTGTCAAGTCGAGTGTTATGTTTTGGATTGGATTATCATTCAGCCATTGAACATGCTTGTCTCTTTTCCCGTTATTTCAAAAGGATTTTACAACAGTTGAGGAAGGATCACACTGGAGTTCAGACCCCAGATCGACGCCAGTTCACTTCAATTGACGACACGCTGCTTCGACTCCTCCCGTACCACGTGTTCCAGGGAGCTCCGCCAAGCCAGGATGAGTTCTCACAAGGTACAGTCCGGCAATAACTAACTTCAACCCACATCTGCAAGGAAGGCAGTAAAAACCTGTTTTAGGCCTTGTCCACACGTAGCCGGGTATCTCACAAAACGAAGATATTTTTCTACATTTTGGCCTGTCATCCACACGAAAACGCAGATTCACGGCATCAAAACAAAGCTTTTTAAAAACTCCGACCAAAGTGAAGATTTGCAAATTCTCCGTTTATGCGTTTGCGTGTGGACGTCAATAACCGGGGTTTTGCGTTTCGAAACGTCACTGCCTGCGACAAAACATGTTCTTAGGTCACATATGCGACCTGTGTTGCTGTTTCTTGCTCTTCTCCTGGCGCTTTTTTCTTGTTGGTTTTACCAGATTCTGCTCCACATTCAAGAACACAGGCGAATGACAACGTTAAGTAAGGGATAACGCCCCACGAGGTGTTAATGTTGTTTTTTACCGTTAAAATCGGGAGTTTTTCTCAAGAAGCGGCTGAGTGGACAGTGTTGTGACGCGTTGCCAAGGTAACCGGCTCTGGCCACAGAACCTGCAGCTGTTCCAACCTGAACCATATGTAGTAGCATGTCACAATAATACACCAGATATCCATCCATCCATTATCTGTACACCGCTTAAAGGAAACTATAAAATCAC
>OMNN01031871.1:0-12495 GCA_900302755.1 Chromis chromis | reverse complement strand
CCCAACCCCTACATGAGCTGAATATTGGGATATTCGTCATTCGGACCAGCCCTAATGGGTGGACATGAGTTGCTTGGCGGAGGTCTGCACTCTCTAAGGCCTTGTCCACACGTAGCCGGGTATTTCACAAAACTAAGATATTTTTCTACGTTTTGTCCCGTCATCCACACAAAAACGCAGATTCATGGCATCAAAAACGAAGCTTTTTAAAAACTCCGACCAAAGTGAAGATTTGCGAATTCTCCATTTATTATTCTGCGTGTGGACATCAATAACCGGGGTTTAGCGTTTCGAAACGTCACTGCCTGCGACAAAATATGTTCTTACGTCACATAAGGACCTGTGTTGCTGTTTCTTGCTCTGGTCCTGGAGCTTTGTTCTTGCTTGTTTTTACCAGATTCTGCTCCACATTCAAGAACACAGGCGAAGGACGACGTTAAGTAGGGATAATGCCCCACGAGGAGTTAATGTTGTTTTTTACCGTTAAAATCGTAGCTTTTCTCAAGAAGCGGCTGAGTGGACTATTTCGTTGTGACGCGTTGCCAAGGTAACCGGCTCTGGCCACAGAACCTGCAGCTGTTCCAACCTGAACCATATGTAGTAGCATGTCACAATAATACACCAGATATCCATCCATCCATTATCTGTACACCGCTTAAAGGAAACTATAAAATCACTCATGTTCTGTCTACTGTCTTGCCGTTGTGATAAATAAACTGTGAAATAACGGGAAAAAAAACGCACTTCTGCGGTTAGGTGTGGATTATTTTTTTTCCCAAAAATGAGGTCGTGTGTACGTAAGTTTTTTTTTTCTAGACGGAGGGGGCAGGATATTAGTTTTTACAAAAACCCGGCTACGTGTGGACAAGGCCTTAAAGTGCATGTTCTAAGCGTAAGATCATGTTTTCAGAATAAAAGCGCTTTTACCTAAATAGTGTTTTGTGTTTGATAATTCCTAGTGGATGAGGAATTTGAGGTTGTTGCAAGTCACGTGCTGAAGAGGACACAGGCCATGGTAAACAAGTACAGACGCCTGCTAATGGTGGAAGCGGAGGTAGGTACACACATAAACAAATGGTTGCTGACATACAGCACAGGTTTGGCATGTTATGACAAGCACAGGGCTGACAGGCTGCCTCTTCCTCTTTCTGCAGCGTTCCAGTCCGTCATCAGAAATGGTGATGATTGACAGAACCTTCAACCAAGAGGAGCGCAGCAACCTGACACAAGACAAACGCATGGTACTAGTGGATCCAGGTAAACAAGAAGTAGAGTAAAGCCTTTTTGAAGCAAATATGTTCACAGTAAGGTGTTATTTATTTTCTTTCTGCCTTTTCTCTGGTTTATAGACACCTTCATGGAGGACTTTTGCTGTGGGATGAAATCCAAACGTTTCCAAGACCCCGTCCCCTCTCAGTCGATGTCCAGCTGTAATTTGAATCAGTCAGAAGGAGGCTCCATGGAGCCACCGTACAGGACAGACTCCCAGCCCGGGTTTGGAGACCCGGGAGGGGGTGGGGCTGTAGGAGCAGGTTCAACAGAGAGACTCCACCCGCCACACCTAGAAAACAAGAGCGTGTTGGAACTGAAGAGATCCCAGCAGCATTTCGGGCCCAGCAGCGCCGGCAACAACAGCCACATCGCTGCCAACAGCTACCCCCAAGGTAAACCCTCACATTTTGCAGCAGCGACGGGAGGACAGACGCACTACCAGGTGTCACATCACCTGTCCTCCCACCCGATGCAGCCCCAGTACGCCCCTCAGCTCACTTCACCTCCACACCTTGACACTGATTCTGCTCTTGAGGCGGCAGTCAACAGCATCCTGGAATGTTAAGACTGATATCATCCCCAATGTGTCATTTCAACTCCTTTTGTGTGTTTCTGTGTACATTTTATTTTGTCAAACTGATATTGTAATGTTTGTTTTATGCCCCCAGAACCTTGTGTGAAGAGAGGTTAACTCTTCCTTCAGGTCTATGATCTTTGTGACACGCGGCCATGTAGCATGTATGTACTTTGCTGTGTTTTTTTTTTTATGAGGCATTACGTCAGTGAGTCTGTCGAGGTGTTAGGTGAACACCGGCACTTACAGTTACCTATAAAGATCCGGGATTGTGTGCAATGCAATAGACTAACAGATGCAAAATGTTGTTTTGTTTATTTTTGTTTTAAAGTGGTAGGGTCTGCAACTTCAACAGAAATGTTGCAGCGCTGAATGAAAGAGTGTTCCTCTCTTCACACACCTGTTAATATTTAGTGCCAGTTGATTCCCCCCTTTCCCCTACCTTTGCTGAACAACAGGGATGAGGAGGGACAAAGTGATGACTCGGTGCCTGATTCTAGGTTTTTATATGGAAGTGTTTACATGAAGAAGCTCTATTCAGAAATATCCATTCACTCGTTTCCTTCCTGCATTACAAACATTGTGCACACACATGCTTTTGTACATTGTGTTAAGTGGATTCATGGTTCAGAGCTGTAGTTTTCTTTTCACATTCACATAGACGAATTGCACTAAACATACTGTCGCTCATTTCAGGAACTATATACAGTGTACGTTAGGCTAAACAGAATGTGAACATTTGGAACTGAACCAAAATCTATTTGCCTGCTTTCAGCTGCCTGCAACAAGGATAACCTCTTACTCACACTAGAAACCAGTCGAACTAGTTGCATAGACTCCAAGTAGTGTTGCCGTACTCAGCAGTGCTTTCTTCCTTGTGCTTATGTCACATTTTCTTTGGCGTTTTTTTTTTCTTTTGTACCTTAAAGGTATGCAAGTCCCGACACAGACACAGGACAAATCTTTATCTCGACCACTTTTATCATTTCACAGTGAGTTTGTGTCCGTGGAGATAAATCCTCAGATTGAGGAAGGTATGTTAGAATATACTGAATTAAGCTTTTTTTATTTCCTCATTTTTAGAAATGACATTTAAAAAAGAGGACTGTTTATGTTGGTTGTGATGTGTTCCCCAGCGTTGTGAACATGACAATATCGTCACAGTTGAAATGGCCCCGGAGGGTCATTGATTGTACGTGTGTTTGTCGGCCTTCTGCATATAATTATATATTGATCATATCTGTTTATCTATGCTTTACTACCTTGTCACGTCTATCAGTGTGTTAATCTGCATCCACACACACAGGCCTGTGACGATGTGTTCATGTAGTTTGGTAGTTTGATTGCCATATGTTTGACTTTATGCCCAAGTGTTTTTCTCGGGATGTTTTTTTTCTCACTTTGCAGTCGTTCTTGTCAAGCATTTCTCACATTTCCTCTCTTTTCCCTCTCAGCAGCGCAACCAAAATTAATAGGAGAGAGTGTGGTCTCATCCAGAATCCTCCTCACATTTAAAAAAAATAATTCTCTCTGGCTGTTTAGATGAAGCAGCTTTTCCTCTGAAGCCAGAATATGACTCCCAATTATGTTCTGGTTTTGTCTATTTTTGAGTTTTCCTTAGGTTTTAACAGCCAAAACTTAGCTTACTGTGATGAGTCATTATAATGAAGAATTAATCCTAAATGATGGCTATGTATTTTTGCTTTTGGACACTTTTGCAAACAAACCTACTGAAATCTGCACTGTGGTTTAGGCAAGAAAGGGGTTTGTGCTGAACCCAACACAGGACCAAAGTTTAGATTAAATGTATTAAATGCTCTTGGGGTTGATTCTGGATAGCGCCACCTTTCTCTTATGAACATGTCTGTGAAATATGCTTGCTAATAGGCTACAGGAGTAGACTGAAGGCCTTTTAAATGGGGTAATAGAGAACCCATCTGTCTTCTTTTTTCTTTTTTCGAGTGCCAGTGGCCATTGCAGCCTGCCTGTATCTCTGCCTCAACCCTTGCAGACCTCTTCTATCTACTGAGAAAACTGGGCTCTCTGCTTTGAAAGTAAATCTCTAACGACACATAAGGGTCAAGTGAGATTTTGCATTTGCTTCGTCACGTGACTGCTGCAAGACTTCGTGCCTCTATAGCACTTAGATTCACAAGGACGATACTTTAGTTTAAAGTAGGGACATGTCCGGTGTTGGTAAAACATTGTGTTATCTGGATGCATATCACGGTCTTGAGGGCCTGGTAGGAACATACTGTGCTTTTTCTCCCCTATTTTTTAGTGCAGAGATTTTGTTTTTCTGCCTCCATTTTCACTGTTGTTTTGTCCCACTTGATTTGTATAGTTTGTTGTTTTGTATAAAAATGAAAAGTTAAACACAAAATATTTATAATTTTTGTATGGAGAAAAAAAAGAATGTAAGAAAATGGAAATTATTTTTTATTGTGTTGGCTAAGAAGCGATGTCAGGAGAAATCATTACAAAAAATGCTGTCATTTCTTCATTTAATGTGTGTTCACTACAGCAGCAAGGAAAGTCAACAATAAATTCATTTTGAATACAATAACAAACTGGTCCAGTCCGGCTGAGAACCTTCTTCAGTGTCCCTCCATTACTATTCTGTGAGTGTTCACATACTGGCACTGATGGACTAAGCATGCATAATCACATCATGTGACTGAGAAAGCATTTGCAAAAGAAAAACAGATTTGTAACCCTCTGCTACACAGATACAATCTTTTCACGGATACTGATGTCAGGACATTTAGATTTTATGTTCCTCTACATCGCGGCTGCCAGAGTAACATTTTATCAAGTTAAAAATCTGTTGGTTCCCTTTAATCCTCTCATGGACCCCGGCACCAATGCCTCTGCACAAAAGAGCTAAGAAAACTCTGCATAGCAGACATTAGACAGCCCAACCCTTTCGGTTTTAGTAACACAACCCAACAATGACACCTAGTGGAGCCTGTGGAACACACAGTGGGACTGTTGCACATGATGGCCACTGATGACTAAAACTAATTTTACTCACAAAAACCCCCAATAAAAAGTCATGTTATCCTCCAAAACCCAAATAAGACACAAACCACATGAACTAATATGATAAATAGGATAAACATAGTTCAGTAAATAAATATTTTGGAAAGAAACAAGGTAATTCATACAAGAAACTGCAGTACCCACAGGCTTTCATTTTACACTCAACAAAAATACGAACGCAGCATGCAAATGGTCTTTTTCTGATATAGAGAAACAATAGAAAATATAATTTCTATTGTTGTGGTTAGAAAAGGGTTCAATTTTAGCCAATTGTGCACAAAAAGGTTTTGAGCTGTTAAATCTGGTGACAAATGGTCAAACACTGAGTTAATCCACATGCGTGTGTCAGGTGTGGCTTTAAAGGACAATGATCAGTGTGACCAGTTGACAAACACTCCTTTGACCAGTGACTGGCCGACTTAAAATGCATGTCTACGACAAGAGAAAGACAAGAACGGGCTGATGACAGGCACTTGAAGGTCCACAACTCTATCACTTATTATGTAAGAAATCATTTCAGACTGCTCTGGAAGGACGACAACATGATCCTGTCCTCCAAAAATGTCTGTCAACTTCACCGAGCTCTTCAGGAAGAGTGGGACAGTATCCACAAACAGCATCAGCTACCTTATTAACTTTATATGATTTCTGGTCAATGACACCACTCTCGATCTGCCCATTATCATTTCCAATATAGTGCGTATTTTGTTTTTTATGACATTCATTCTATTGTAGAGGTGCTGTATGTTGGAACAACCATTACTGATTCTAAAAGTCACATGCTGCGTTTGTATTTCAGATATACTACCCAGCTGAGAACGAAATTACTGTTATCAGAGTCAGTTAAAGGTAAAAAGTTCAACATTTTTGGGATTTGTTTTGTAACTTTATGACATTGAGTCAGATGAGAAGATTGATACCACTTTCTTAATAGAGTTTCCGCTGCAGCTGGTCAGCATTGCATAAAGACTGGGAACAGGGAAAACAGCTAGCCTGGCTCTGTCCAAAGGTAACTAAATCTGCCCACCAGCACCTTTTAAACTCACTAATTAACATGCAATATATTTTGTTTGTGTAATCCAGACAAAAAAAAAAAGACAATTCATGATCATGTCCATGACAAGACCCGATCTGCTTCCAGCCAAGTTAGGCTAATTCTTGCCCTTATTTTCAGTCTTTACTGTAAGCTAAGCTAACTAGCTGCTGGCCTCACAGCTACATGTTTATTTCCAAAAATCAATTGTTCTGTTGTGTTGTGTCACAACAAAGAGCTCTGACAAGAAACTGGTATCAATTTCTCAGATAAATTCATCACAGTGTGTTAACCGTACATGATTAAGAGGACAGATGCCCACGTATCCTGAAACGTCCACCTCCCCTTGTCTTCAGTGATACTTTCTCCAGCGATCAAGCTCTGGAACGACAAAAAGCCATCCACATGTCAAGTTACCGCTAAATCTGTCCATTACAAGAAGTGTTACTGACAGTGAGCCACACACTTACTGATATGAGGGTAACTCCACATGTAGCTCATCACACAGTATCCTGCTAACAACATGCCCAGTCCACCTACGCCACCTTTCTTCACATCAATATACTTCCTGTAATACCACTGCCAGCCTGCATGGAGCACAGAAGAGGAAAGAAACAAGCACAGAATTCTTTATATGAATGAAATAATTGGACAAGAGTTACGTAGGAAGATGGATCTTGCTTCTGTAAAATATCATCTGGTTAGCTAGGCTTAGCATAAAGGTTGCAATCAGTTGGGGAAGAGCTAGCTTAGGTTTGTCCACAGGTAACAAAATCCACCTAACAGCACCTCTAAAGCTCACTAAACAACTTGTCATACATCATTTTGTGAAATCTGTAAAACAAAATGATGCGTAAAAATGGCATGTTGTGGTTTTTCAAAGAGGTTATATCAGACAGATAAGAGGACGGTATTGATCTCATCTAACTCTCGGCAAAGACAATGAATAAGCACGAACAGACACACAAATGGGAGGCCTCTCAGTGTGTTTATGAGCCGATACAAATACTGCATTTGCATTTTGTGTCAGATGTGTAAATATTGACCTCTTTGGACCATGTCCACCACTTCTCTCGGATGACTGGGGGTTTTACGGGCCATCCACTCAGGTAAGTCCCTCAGTGTCACCTGTCCAAGACTCCGCTGTGCCAGAACTCCTGCAAGTCATGACATCCATAAAGAATAAATACTGACAGGTGAATGTGCACCCAAAATCTTTAATTGCATTGGGGCTGGATATCATTTAAAGGTTTTTGGTGCTAGCGTGGACATGTGATGAAGATTTTAAATAGTTTTTTGTACAAAACCACGTTCAAAATTTAACTGAAGGAGCAAAGTTTGCAAAACTGCTAAAAAAAAAAAAAGAGTAAGAGGGTAAGAAATTTTTTTCCTTTTTCTACTTAAGAAATGTACCTTTTCTTTTCTTTTCCTTTCTCAACTCATTTTTTTTATAGCATCAAGCGCAATGCTTTGGCAACATTGTTAACCATCTCAAATGATTACTGGCTATCTATTGAACATTCTTTAAATATGAAAAATGCCCATATTCTTTTATTTTTCTTAGTTATATTTGGAGAACCATTTTTGAGAGAACCATTCTACGTGGATAAGGCTATCTAGCAATATTTTAGTTTTTTTGGTACAAATTGCCGTACCTGCTCAATCAGTTCTAAATATTTCAACAAAAATAACGTTTTTAATCTTTTGTGACCAAGCTTTGCATATTAAAAAGTATCCTATATGTTTTGTTTTGCATTATTGTGACATGTAACTACATGTGGATCAGAAAAAAAATCACTAGACTCCTGTATTAGGGGCATATCAGTTGTTTTGTTAATGTGCTCAAAGATGGGACTTTTCATGACGGCTTTAAATACATTTTCTTTTTCCATATTTCAACTGCCCATAATCAAAGACTGTTTGATCTACTTGTCCAACATTGCAGATTCTCAATCAAAGACATGTTGTCAAATACCAGTGAAGATTTCAGCCTTTTATCTTTCAAGGTTTCTGAGATATTGTTGTTCAAACACAACCTCAAATTTCAATGTGTGAAAAAAATGCTATTCAAATTTTAGGCGATTTAGAGATGATCGAGTAGAAATTGTTCTTAAAATGTGATGATTTGAGATGGAATACTATCTCAGTAATCATTCTACATACTGAATTGCATTGGGTCGACTGTGTTGCAGGTCTGAACAAAAATCAGACACATTCAATGTCAGCTATTGGTTCTTTTGACAGATTGCAGTTGGGCCCACAAATGGACTGAGGCTCGATATCCAGCCCTACATTTTTACTGTCCTTTACTGACCTTCAGTTGGATGTTGAGCTGCGATTTGTTTACTGATCTCGAGCTGCAACTTCTCCACCCTCACAGGCACAGTTTGTTGTACACGAGGGAAATGAAGAGGGCTGGAAAGCTGGTTGAGTGGTGGTGAAACTGTGAGGAGTCCTGTTATGTGATGGCCCACCTTCAGCCCCTCACTCAGGCTGACTGAACGTGGAGGAGGTGCGGCTTGAGCAGGAAGGAGGGGAGTCGCAGCTTGAGATTTTGGTTCTGGCTGGGAGGGAGCGTTGTCTTGCAAAGCGATTAAAGCTGCTTGTTTAGACTTTATAGCTTTTTTCTTCGCTGGTTTTAGCTCTGGGTGTTGTGAGGTGGAGCCATGCTGCTGGTCTGTCTGAGTTACTGAGCAGTTAACAGCATCTCTCTGGTTCTCAGTAGCTTCAATCTGGCTCAGGATGCTCGGCCTGCTGGACTGACGGCTGCCGTTACCTCGGCCCAGCGTGGATTTAACGCCCTGGAGGGTAATCTTTGATTTCAACAGCAACTTATTCACAGATGAATCCTCAATCTCCTCTTCACTGTCCACCCAGAAGTCTCTTGCATGGGGTCTTGTGCTACTTTTGTTTAGTTTAGAGTCCAGAAATTCAGAGGTATGTGTGGTTGTAGAAGGAGACTGTTCAACCTTCTTAGTCTTCTTTTTAGGGGCATCTTTGGGTTTGGAGTCTGCAGACATCAGCAAAAGACTGGTGTCATCTTTCACCGAGTCTTTATCTGGTTTAGTTTTGGTTCTGGAGCTCAGAGTTGAATCTGAAGGCAAGTCTCCTCCCAGTGTTCCTTTTTTAACCTGTTCAGATTTGGCAGCTTCTATCAAAGCACGGAGACTCTGCTTTTTTGGCTTAGAGATGATGGGAGACAGAAGTGGAGATGGTGACGAGATAAGAGTGGCGGCCTTGATTTGATCAGCCAGTGTCTGTTTCTTCTTCTTAGTTGATGGTGGAATTGAGGTAGAGCTCAGGGACGATGGTATATTTGCTGGTGTTGTTGATTCAGACAACTTTTCACCCTTCTCTGTTTGAAGACCTATTGTCTCCGTCGACATCTGTATGGATTTCTTTCCCTTTGCTGTTGATTTGGATGAAACTGCAGCCAGTTGAGAAGATGACGTTGTCTGGTTTACTGTGACATCGTGTTTGGTTGGAGGTATTTTGGAGTTCGCTGCTGCTTTGCAATGTGGCAGGTGGCTCTTCAACCTTTTGTAGGTTTTCCCACAGAATGGACAAACCTCTGAGGGAGGAAACAATGACACAGTGATGAGTCTGTGAGGATAAAACAAGTACAGCATGGCAAAAACACCTAAACAATGTACATTTACTTGTTTGTTTGTTTTTTACATAAAATGTCGTCAACAATACTATTTCCCGAGAGCATAAGGTCATATATTCAAATTACTTTCTTTCATACATAAACCGATGCAATGTTCTTCTGGAAACCTCAAGTCCTGGCATTTACGTGGATGCTTCTTGGACATGCACCACCCACCTCAACATTGTTTAGCAGTGGCCTAACCCTGAAGGACAATGCAACGTACCACACCTCAAAAAACTACTCATGAATGACTCGAGGAACACGACAAAGAGCCCAATATCTTGCCTCCAAACTCCCCAGATCCCAGTTTGATTCAGCTTTCATGAGATGCTCAATCAGATTGATCCACAGAGGCCCAAACCTGCAACCCACATGTCCCAATGGATCTCAATGTCCCAGTGACACTACAGGATCCTTCCGAAAGGGTCCATGGGCGTAGATTATATTTACTACTACTAATAATAATAATCTCAACTTTATTGATCCCCTTGGGGAAATTCCTTCTCTGCATTTGACCCATCCTATTCAAAGTTAACCTTAACTATACATACTAGGAGCAGTGGGCTGCTGCGGTGCAGCACCCGGGGAGCAGTCAGGGGTTAAGGGCCTTGCTCAAGGGCCCACAGTGGTGTTGACTGGGACAAGCGGTTGCTCTCACTTCCCACCTCAACCTCTTGCCGGGGGACTCGAACCGGCGACCCACGGCT
Source organism: Chromis chromis (assembly GCA_900302755.1). Taxonomy (NCBI): domain Eukaryota; kingdom Metazoa; phylum Chordata; class Actinopteri; family Pomacentridae; genus Chromis; species Chromis chromis. Next base: position 2,215 of record OMNN01031871.1, on the reverse strand, counting down.
TACAAGTTCGCTTCACAAACCACTAGGCCACCACTGCCTTGCACTGCACTTGTGGGGGAACACATTAAGAAAAGGTCTCGGTGCCCTCTTCCAGGAAACTTTGAGCCTCAAACACCTAACTTCCTGCACTCAGGTGGATTATTATGCACCAATGTGTGCCTTTTTCTGCACCAATGTTTGGTGCACATGTCTTTATTTATTTAAAGGAAAACACCAAACTTAAGGAACAATGAAAAGACATTACAGTGGTTTTGCAAAATGAAAATTTGCCGCTTTTTTCCTGTTTTTGTTGGGAAGTGGAGGACGACTAATGTATTTCACTGTCCTAGGAGTGGTTTAAACAAGAAGGCTGTTGATATTCTGTATTTTCTTGTTAACCACACAGTTCCATGAAAAGACCAAACACGTCTCTACAAGATGCATCTGCTGCATCCGTCCTGAAATATACGCCTATTCCTGTGTCCATGCCCTGATGAGTCACAGCTACACAATATCTGGAAGGCGGTTTTTAATGTTGTGGTTGATCCGCGTATGAAAAAAGAGAAACATCAAAACTAGGGATAGACTGATTATCAGCCTTTTATCGGTGTCGATATCTGATACAACAAGGTGTATTATCTGCATGTTTGCCCCTACAGATGATATAAACGTTAGGCACGTTCTACTGGCAGACCAGAGTTCTTCATCATGAGCTACTGGCATGCGCAGTGAGTCGTTCACTTGTGAAATTTCTTGCTGGAATCTTTAGCGTGATCCAGTAGGAGTTGGCATGGCGTGAATTGATTCCTGTAGACGTCTTCGAATTTCCTTATCTTCTCCACCAGCTTGTCGGCGTCGAAGGAGTCCATGAAACGGAAAGGACCTCCGTGGTATGGGGGGAATCCCAGCCCAAACACATTTATATATAGCAAATTGTTATCGTCATTTCTTAAACTGATTACCAATTAAATAAAATAATCTACGTTGGCTGGTACTCGTCCTGCCTACAGCACATGCAAGTAACTGCCCATCAACACATGGAACGCATGTCAAACATAAATAAATAACAACATTTCTTAAAAGTTTTGTGTTGGAGTTGGTGTTATTCTAAGTTTTCACACCAACATTTTTATTTTCTCTGCAAATGTGCAACTTTGGAAACAATTACTAGACCACAGTGGCTGCAGTTTTCTGCCTCTTCCTTTGTGGTTCTTGTTGACGTCATACCACAGTTTTTTTTTCAGATTGGAAAAATGTTTTGATGATTCCAAGATAGTCAACAATGGTTCCTTCTCTGTGTCCCTTTTTACAAGTTAATTGTCTTCTTGTCATCTTGCAGTTCTCTTTTTTAAGGCATTGCCAGGTGACCATTTAGTTTGGATTAACAGCTGACATACAGTTTATGCACAACATAATGGTGATTAAAAAAAAAATTTCTGCCATCTTGTGAGAATTTAGGAATTTTTAGAGTTTCAAAACATAATTTTAAACTTAAAATTATTGTATGTATAAGATGTTTTTCACATCTTTTAGAAAATGCTGCAATTATTTAACCACCACTACGACACCTTTCTAACAAAATTATCAATTTTGAAGGCCTGTTGTGTAGCATTTTCAAGGAAAACAGCAGGTGGTCTAATAAAATTTCTATACACCGATCAGCCACAACATTACAACCACTGACAGGTGAAGTGAATAACATTGATCATATTGGTACCATGTGGTGTTCTGCTGGAAAACCTTGGATATTGGCATCTGTGTTGATGAGACTTAGACACCCAAATAAACATTGTCCCAGAACAAGCACACTCCCTCATGCAAATCCCAAATGTCACTGGCCTACCCCTGCAGGAAAATGCACCCCACCACATGGCAAAAACATCAACCAATCAGGAACATCTTGAGGAACATGACAATGGCCCAAGATGTTGATTTGACCTCCAAACTTCCTAGACCCCATTCTGATCAAACATCAACAGGATGCAGTGGAACAAGTTTGATTGACAGAGGCCCCATTGCACAAGCCAGAGTACCCAAAGGATCCACTGCCAACGTCATGGTGCCAGACCCCATAGGACACCCTGAGAGGTCATCTTGTCCATGCCCAATGGTTCAGAGCATTTTTGACCACATAGGGGGGACCAGCACAATATTAGGCAGGTGGTCATAATGTTACATGCCTGATCAGTGTATACAAGCACGTCGAGCAAATTTGACAGCAAACGTGGAAATCTGT
>OMNN01031869.1:22336-40203 GCA_900302755.1 Chromis chromis | reverse complement strand
AACTTTCTCTGTACCAGCGCTACTAGTCCGTTTTTTTTGCCCGTCATGGACGGGGCTCCATCGGTCGTAATGCCGACCAGTCTGTTCCATGGCAACCCAGCGCGTTCAATCGCATCACACAACTGCTGGAATATGTCCTTGGCTGTTGTGCGCCCGTGCATTGGACACAAACTTAGCAACTCTTCTGTCACTTCAAACTGTTCATTGATTCCCCTGATGAAAATGGCAAGCTGAGCATTGTCAGTGTTATCTGTGCTCTCATCAAGAGCTACGGAGTATGCAGTAAAAGCGCTAGCTTTGGTGCGTAACTGCTCATAAATGTCACTTGATAACTCGCTAATCCGCTCTGCCACGTTGTTTGCCGACAGAGAGATATTGTTAAACAAGTTCTTCTTTTCTGGACATAGGATAACAGAAACTTGCAACATGCAGTCCTTCAAAAACTGTCCTTGGGTGAATGGTTTTCCAGCTTTGGCGATTAACTCACTCACCACATAACTAGCTTGAACTGCAACATCAGCGTCCTTCTTGGCTTTATGAAAGAGATTTTGCTGAGATATTAGCCCTCTGCGTAGCTGTGTAACTCGTTGTTTCCTCTCGTCTCCTTGGTATTTTTCATATTGTTCTCCGTGTTTGTTCGAGTAATTATATTCCTTTAGAATAGCGACTTTTTCTTTGCATATCAAGCAGGTAGCATTTCCACTGAACTCTACGAAAAAATACTGTAATGTCCACCTTTCTTGAAACTTTCGGTGTTCATCATCCACTTTTCTTTTTGGTTTGGAAAGAGACATCTTTGTTGTTAGCAGCCCGAAATCCAGCTCTCCTCTCATCAAAAACTGACATACGCAGGCACGTGACATTACCTTTGCCGCAACTGATACGTAAATACGTATTTTCTTTATGGATTTTTTTTTAATTTTAATTATTATTATTTCAATTGTATATGAAGATGGTAGCTTAAACTGACATGAAACAATTGCAAAATATATGTAAATGGAAAAATAACTTCGCGGGCCAGATTACATTATATTTTTGGCATGGGCCGCGGGCCGGATGGAGGGGGAGTTGGGGCCGCAAATGGCCCGCGGGCCGCCAGTCTGAGACCCCTGCTTTCTAGGCTTTATCCGGGCAAACTGGAGGATAGATGTGACAGGTGTGCACAAGCCCCCTGTAACCTGACTCATATGTTCTGGTCCTGTCCCAAACTGATTAACATCTGGAAATCTTTTTTTGATGCTATCTCGGAAATTTTAAATTTAACTGTATCCCCTGCCCTCATGTAGCAATATTTGGTAGACCTCCAGATGAAATGTCCACCACAAATGCACAAAATACTGTTATTGCGTTCACCTCCCTGATCGCACGTAGAAAATCCTTTTTCTCTGGAAGGCCCCTTTGCCTCCTTCATTTAAATCTTGGCTGCAGGGCGTCATGTTCCTCCTCAAGCTGGAGAAAATTAAATTCTCACTGAGAGGTTCTTCTGATACATTTTATTCAACTTGGAGACCATTAATTGACTATGTTGATTGGCTCCCTGCGACGTGGCTCTCACGGGGGAGTACGTAATGTGCCTTTCTCTTTTGTTTGTATGGTGGGTGTCTGCCTTGCTGCCTGTCCGTCACACAGCTCCAAACGGTCAATATAGGCATTGGTGTATCGTTGGTATCTGGGTCCTGGTCTAAGTAGGGCTTCCTGAGTGCTAGCAGCGGTTAATGTTATTCTTTTAACTCTTACTTTTACTTTCAATCTCATTTATTTGGGTATATGTATCCAGGGGTGTTTGTACATATGTGCATGTGTCTGTGTATATGTACATGTGTGGATATGTATGTGTGTATATATGTATGTGCACTTAGTTTTCTTTTTCCTACTAATGTACCCAATTTTATTCCTTTTATTTATTACCTCCGCGAAGCGGAGGTTTTGTTTTTGCCGGCGTTTATCTGTTTGTCTGTCTGTTTGTTTGTTAGCAAGATAACTTGAAAAGTTATGAACGGATTTTGATGACATTTTCAGGAAATGTTGATAATGGGCCAAGGAACGAGTGATTAAATTTTGGTGCTCCCCTTCCCCCCCGCTCCCTCCCCCCGAAGTATATTCGTCATTAAGTGGACCCCAACATCCATCGCAGCAGCTCAATTTTTAGATTTTACCGCCTCACACCCCACCCTCAACTATGAAGGAAGAGGACGGGGTTGCGTACAGGGTGGCGCGGGATGAGTGGAGGGGGGAGAAAATGTCACACTTGTCGAATGTACTTTTGTACTACACTTTTTCTTTTGAAGTAAAAATTTGAAATATAAACACTGACCTCTACAATTATGGGCAGATTTGTACTAAACTTTTGTCATTAAGCTTTACTGGTCATCATTGTGCCCTCATTCATGTCACACAGCTATGTCGTTTTACTGTTAATAAATCAATAATGAAATCTAATCTAATTTAATTATATATCAGCCAACTTCTTTCTTTATTCCCACACACAGGGAATTAACAATTCAGGCTGTGACAAGATATTTGCTGAATTTGTCAAAAACTGTATTGAATTCGAATTAGTCCACCTTTTAATACACTGGATATTAATCCCAACACAAACTTGTGTCAGCACGAGCTGCAACAATTTTGCAGATCACTTAAACAACTTTTAAAGATATTACTTTTCTCAAACCAGAAGCCAAAATGTCCTCATATACTTTATTCTGCTGAGACAGTAATTGATAAATATCCTGGTGTTTTGCTGAGCCAGTCTGGAAGGAAGCAGGCAGCTTGATGCAGGCCAGACTCTACATCACTTCAGAGCTCTTTGAATATGACTTACACTTATTAAAATGTTCCCTGAACGAGTGGTAAACTTTCTGAGAGTTCATGCATATGATTCAGATTCTTGTTATTGATGGTGGGATTTCATTTTGATCCCAAAACCAAAAGGCAGATACCAAATTATTCCTCTCGCTGTTCTCAAGAGCCGAGACTCTGTAACCTGATTATGTTTGAATCACAAATGAAACACAATAGGAGACTTTGGGGTAGTAAAGCTGCAGGCAGCAAATCCCCATTCAGTGGCCATTTGGAGCCGAATAGTAAAATATGTTATTTTCAGAACATACACACTGAATGAGAGCCAAGAGATAGCCTTTATCTTTGAACACAATATAAAATACAACCAGGATTTGTGTACAAAGATACCACATGAGGTTTCATACCTTTTTCATGTACAGAGTAACACAGTATGATGAAAATATTTTCATTTCCAAAACAGTGGGTGAGGATTTATCTGCAGCCGTGGTAGTTTCCATATACTCGATTTATATTTTTATTAAAAAGCTCATAAAATGCAACTTGGGTGTCATTCAAAACTACAGCATTGTGATGACAAAGGTGCCTCGAAGCCTGACTTACTTGAAAAGCAGAAATCTTTTGTGGGGGTTTTGGGGTAAAGCACAGCAGACGTGGAGAATGAGCCCATCCGAGAGCTTCAACTGAGGCCTGCACAGCCTTTACTGGCTTGTCTCGCAATAGCAAAACCTATAATGATGTATTGTAACTGACTGAAACAAACTGAAAAAGAAGTGTAAGATACCTCCCACACATCTCTGCTCATTTCTGCCACCCACTGTGACACCATTTTTTGACAATAATTGGATAACAATACAACAGACTGTTTTCACAAGCAGAAAGTGTTCACTGGTAACGAACAGTCATTTGATTGAGTGGTGTCTGGCTGCAATTATAATCTTTCTTCAACTTTAAAAGAATGTTCTCTGACAACTACAGGAAATTTCTCACTAACAAGAGGGGAAATGATTAGTCGGTTAATCTTTTAGTCACTAACAGATCTGGAAACTGTTGGAGCCAGTTTTAAACAAAAATCCAATGGTGAGAATGTGCAGTTTCTTTTCCAATATTAACATCATGTGAACCGATCTTTGGATTAAAGATTGTTGGTCAGACAAGAGAAGCAATTTCAAGACATCACATGGGGCTACTTGAGCAAAAGGGACTTTTATCATTGTTTACTATTTTCTCAAAATATACAGACCAAACTGTTGATTAAGAAAGAAATCTGCAGATAATTCAATGATAAAAAATGTCCTTGCAGAAAACAGTTTTAACCCTCTGAACCCCAAAACTGCCCAGCTGGTTTATATTTTTTATAATTGCCCAAATTACACCATTTATCAGAGCCAGAAACTTCTGACACTGTTAACTACTCATCTGTGATGTGAAGTTGGAAAATGTAACCAATTCTAAGCTTGAAACAGTTATCAGAATCAGAATCAACTTCATTGGCCAAGTTTGTACACACAAACAAGAAATTTGACTCCGGTGTATCTTTCGTTCTCTATGTACAGTAGAAATTATCGGACAAAAAACTAAGTACTAAAAATAAGGTAAAATAATAAAACGAGAGTATTATAAATATAAACAAACATCCATGAATAGCAGTATTTAGTAGGGTTGTAACAGTACATGTTACTCTTAGTTGCGTCACAATCTTCCTCCTTCTACTGTTTAATTTCTTATTCATATATTAAAACATTAATAAACCGATAAACCACAACAACAAAACCACCTATTAGCTCCTATTATTGTATAAATCCTTTTCCTGCTGCCAAAAGAGCTCTGAATTATCAGGTTGATTATCACGTTGGACCTCTGAAGGTGTCCTTCGGCGTTTTTGATGCAAATTTTAAATAATTTCTTCACAGATAGTCGTCAGCATTCAATCAATAATTGGTTAATCTTTAACTTAATAAAGTACAGTGGGCAGTTTTCCATATGCTCATGGAACAGCTTTAACTCAAAGATATTTGATATTGGCCACAGAATTTACTAAATTAAATAAACTTCTTAGTTATTGAGTCACTTTCTCTCATTTACAATACGTGAGCAGTGTGAGCAGAAGTCATTAAATGCCACAGAAGTCTTTGTCATGGTGGTCAACACAGAACTTTAGGGCAATACAGTATTAAACAGTAAAAGGCTCCACCTGGTGGCACAAACAGGTATCTTTTTATTTCAATAGACCCGTTTTTCTTCGTGTTGTATTTTTTTAATTTTCTCTTTTTTTTTGGCTCATGTTAAATATTTCATTGTTTCAAGTATTGTCTTCTTGTTCTTTCTTGATTAAAATCAACTTATACCTTTTTCAGTCTTTTAAAAATCTTTTATTTATTTATTTATTTTTTACATTTTCTGACATGTCGTCTAATGCAATTTTAGTTGGTTAAATTACCCCCTGAGCTCTTGGTCGTGTTGCATGAGCTGCTCCAGCGCAGGTTTTGCTGTATGGCAGCACAAACTGTCATGCTGCTAAACAATGTTTAGGTTGGAGGCACATGTCAAACTAACATTTCCAAGTAGAATACAGGATTATAAAGAGATGATCAATGTTAAACACTCAACATGTTTTAATGCTGTGACTAATCAGTGTACTTAAAAGAAAAATCAATTACAGCCTCAACCTCCTTTCGTGTAAATCCAGTCGTAAACACAAAGCCTATTCAGGAAGAGAGTCCCGGGATAATCTGACAATGGAGAAACCATTAGTCAAAACTACACCCAGTTTGATATTAAATGTTTGTTTTTTAATTGAAACGTGTTGACACAACTGGCAGGTTTAATTTTGTCAAGTCAAGCAGAGGAGATAAAAACAGAACTGAAAATTAAGAAATGGGGTTTGGACAGTGCTTGCTTATGCAATAAGTGTGTATAAAGTGCTTGATTTTCACCTTTTCATAATTCTTACTTGCACTAAAATGACCTGGTATTTTAAGAGCAGTGTTAAATTTCTCCCACATTTCATGTCTATATCCAAATGTTTAGTTTCCTGCAGTAAGAGCTTTTCAAAAAATACCTCATATATTTTTGCAATATTCCCAACAGTCATTTATATCCATCTTGTTTAGTTGTTTCAATCCCAGCTGCCCCTCATTACTCCTGCACTGTTTTTGAAGACCTTGGTCCATTTAAAGAGGCGTCTCCAGTCACTTTCTCTGGGTTTTCAAGAACAATACATAATTTTAAAGTCATCCATGGTGAATCTAATCATCTGACCAAAAAACTCAGAACTTAAGGAGCAACTCTTCAGTGATTAAAGTGGGCCCAAAGCTATTCCACAGAAGGCAGTTCAATATGTTTTATAGTGCTTTGTTTGGTAAAAACACAGTTTCTTTATTCTGCTGCAGCACAAAAGAAGAATCTCTGAACAACCCTTAAGTTTATGACATCAGCGAGCAACTGACTGAAAAGATGGTTTCTTGGGAATTTAAAGGCTGCTTTAAAAATATAACCACAACCCTTCTGCCTTTATACATGCATGTATGTGGTTTTTCTATTATTGTCTGTGTCATTTGTTGTATGTTTATTGTGTTATTATCCGTGGTTGTACTATAATACAGTTACAATGCAATTTTTAAATCAAATAATTCCTTGCCAGTATGTATTTTTCTCTACTGTTCCAGCTGATTTGTCTGTTTAATCTGCAGTTTTTTCTGTCAGAGATTCTTTAATACAGCAGCTCAAAATCTGACAAGCAGTCTCTCAGCTAATATGTGACCTTTTTCTACCATTTTCAAAACTACAATCGACTGTCTGCACCTCTGTTCCTATAGATGCAGGCTCATTCTATTAAACTGGGCAGCTCACTCGAACAGCCTTATATAGAATAAAAATGATTCCAACTGAGATTTACTTGCTAAATTTGGAGAATAAAGGATACTACCGTCTGTAGCTACGAACACAAAATGGACAGAGGTAAAGAAATGTAAATTTAGCTCAATTTGGACCACATGTGCCTGTGATTTGCTCAGGAAAAGTGCAGCCAGATGCCAGATTTTTCATTTTTCATCAAAACATGACTAATTTACAGGTATGTGTATCAAATAGGTACTTCATAATGTAAGAAATAAAGTCAGATCTATGTATCCCTCGGCAAATCTACACTGCAAGTAATTTAAAACTGCCTGGAGGACTAGAACATGAGTTAACTGAACTAAATGATTGAATGATTAATAAAAATTGTCTTATAAGTAAAAAGAGAAAAAGTACAACCAGCTGTGAAAAGTTACCTGAGGACATATTTATTAAAATTGCTTTCCATTTTCTCAGTTTGAATAGTGGGCTCTTATTTTGAAATTAAGAACATTTAAATGTAGCTCTTGTTCGACCATCTTTTATTTATTTTTGTCAGTATGTTATATTTAACTGTATCAGATCTTCAAACTTAAAAAAAAAAAAGAAGCATAAAACCAACCTGAGTAAACAGAATCTACAAGTTTTAAATGCAAGTTTTATTAACTGAAGCAAAAACATTATCTACTGCCTCAATCACCAATGTGAAATATGTGATTCCCATACTTTTAAATAGCCAGCTATGCAACAACTGCAACCAGAAGCTCCCATTAACTAAAGATCAGTCACTGACATAACATTGCTGGAATTTGGACTCACTCTTCTTTGCATAACTGCTTTAGTAAGTATTAACTGATCTTTTCAGGTCCCACTACAGCACCTCAACTGGATTCAGGTCCAGATTTTGACTATTTGACTATATTTTATTCCCTTTGGGCCATTCAGAGGTGGACTTTCTGCATAACAAAGCTGCACTTAAACGTCAACTCGCAGACTGACAACCTGACAATCAATCAGTCTTCTGTCAGGCAGCAGAATGTTTCACGTTTCCCTCAAGTCCAGTAGAACTCCCTGAAGCAAAGCCTTTATTACTCTGCCACCTCCATGTCTGACTGTAGAAATAAAGGTCTGTCTGTGGAATTCTGTGTTGAGGAAGCTACTTCGGGTGTAACCTGACATCTGACTTTCAAATATTTTCAATTTTTGGCCCCACCTAGAAGCTTTGAGGGTGAAGCGGGAAGCATTAATGTTCTTCTGTGATAGCTGTGGTTTTCGCCTTGCAACTCTCTCATGGATGCCATTTTTGCTAAGTCTGTCTTTTGGACAATAGAGTCATGAACCTTGTCCTTTATTGAGGTTAGAGAGGTCTGCAGGTCTTCAGATTTTTTCCTCGGATCTTTCATGATGTCTTGGATCAGTTGTTGCCATGACCACTGAGAGTTTTTTTTAGAAGGTCGGCCAATTCTAGGAACTTTCACTATTGTTCCAAGTTGTCTCCATTTGCAGATTATATTTCACTATGGATCAGTGGAGTTCTAAAGCCCTAAAATAGCTTTTTAATCTTTCCTAGACTGTATTTCAATCATCTATTCTGGAATTGCTGTTGATTTTACTTTGCTTCCACACATACAGTTATTTAAAGGTCCCATATTGTGTAACCTTTTCTGCAAATTGAAAACCTCACGTCCCCACTTGTTTCTTTCAGCTCATAACATTGCAAAGATGTTTGATTTCTCCATGACTTTATAACTGGCTTTAATTCCTTTTTAAACTGAGTGTTTTATTGTCTGTAGCTTTAAACGTAGCTGAGCTGCTGCTGTCCCCGCCCCCTTCAGGAATAAGACTCTCTCTGTCTGTGTTTGAGAGCGCAGAGAAACAGCAACTAACACGAATGAATGCGTGAGACACAGACTTTCTATTCACTTCTAACTTTCTCTCTGAGGATCATTTTACGTGGAAATATATCTGAATTCACACAGATGTTTTTAACTCCTGTGTTTGGTGAGTTTGTCAGACGACATTATAAAATCCGTATTTTAAATGAGGTGACTGCTGGTTAACATGTCGTCTGAATGAGTTTCAGTCATGGTTTCAACCTCGTTCTGCTATCTGACAACAGAAACAGAAACATCTGTAAATGAGAACAGCTTTATTGTGATGCCAATGTTTACAAAGTCAACCACTGGGTGTTCAGTTCCTCAGATGCTGGGAGTGCATAAAGACTCTTGTGTTCACTCTTGCAGCCAACAGCAGAACATTTGGTGAACTTTGCTCGTGGTTCATACATTTTTAGAGTTTTCAAGTCAATTTGGAGAAAGTTTCAACTTATTTTGAACAAGTTATTGTCACTTCTGACACATTTTTAACATGTTTTGAGTATTTTGGACAAATTAAGAGTCATTTTGGACACATTTTAATTTATTTTGGACTAGTTTAGAGTTATTCTAAAGTTTTAGTGCATGAAGACTCTTATGTGCACTCTTGCGGCCAACAGCAGAACATTTGGTGAGTTTTGTTCATGGTCAGACATTTTAGAGTTTAGCAGAAGCAGCTGTAGATAGTAAATAAACCTGGTGGACTGAGAGGCAGCTGCTCATTCTGATTGGTTCTCCTGAAAGCAGTGAGGGGGCGGAGCAATAGAGAGTCTGCAACTGGGTCAAATTCTTACTGGCATGAAAAGCTGGGAATCTAGCTAGTTGTTTCTTTAAGAATTGTAGAAGTAAATGACTTCACATCTTAACAGGTTTTACTTTACACCTCCAAGTTAATAACAGCCACAAAATACAATAAAAAATGGATTTTCAACATATGTGGCCTATAAAACCTTTAGTGTTTTCTCTGGTTGCTTTTGTTTTGTTTTAAATTGGCACTTTAAGATACAGCAGAAATCAGGAGGGAGAAGGATACTTTTTCTACACCATTGTGCAGGTACACAGGGGTAGGCGCTAAATCCACTATAGCCTTGATCTTAGTTAGCATAATTATAATAAAATGAAACAACCATGGCATAATTTAACATGTATTAATGACACACTGCAAGTTTCCATCAATACTTTTTCCTCAAACTACAAAGCAGGAGTCTCTGGGGAGTTTCCACCCTGAATAAAATGCATGAAGGTAAGTCTGCTAATATGAGGATTATGTTTCCATTGAAACTTAATATAATGAGTGGAGTGAATTCTCAGTAGTGCATTCATTCAACTCCTCAAATCACTACAAAGGACGAAAGTAGGAAGGATTCATGTTTCTGAACTGGTCTCTAAATTAAAAGCTGAATTTTAAAATTACGTCTGTATTTTTACAGTTTTCTTTTGTTACCAAAACCCACCTGTTGCTCTCAGGTCTCCAGTTCACTCCCTACTAAAACAATCTACAGGCAACAATCTGTTATTTGAATTATGATTAAAGCTTTTTAGATGTGCTCTTTATACCTCATAGAAATCAGCTGGGACTGTGTTTTGTCTGCACAGGTGACATGCAAGAACAAAATGTGCACAGAACATGTCTATTACAGAGCATAAATGAAAAGCCTGTGGGAGGCACTTTGAGTCCTTCTTGACTGCTTAATAGGCATCCTCTGACAGTATGTTTTCATTTACCTGAAATAATGAGATTCAGCATGTGTGACTCCATCAGTGTGGCGCACAGCATGTGTCCATTTTCTTCAGATGACTAAAGCCATTACAAACAGAAGCCTTTTCATCAGAACACCTCAGTTTTGCAGCTGCTCTTCAGAGGAGACACAAACCAATCGAGGACTTAAACAGACAGCTCCAATGATTTCATCGGGTTTAATTAAACACCTTTTTATAGTTTTTGCTCTTGTATTTCTCTGATTATCAGTTAAAAACATGACAGAAAACTGACAGTCCATCAAAGAAAAACGCTTCTGCTGCCTCGCCAGCTAAGTGAATACGTACACATTTTGCAGACAGATTTCTCATCGATGCCAGAAAATGGATTTGTTTGCATCTCGTTGAGAATGCAAAGGGAGTTATCTGTCATTTTAACACAAGTCTGACTCACCAGAGGTAGATTGTGGGCATAAACCTGCCATTGGTTGCTCATTTCAGCTTTTTTCTCCTCCCTTTTCTGCTTTCTGTGTGTACTGTTTTCAAAATTACCCAACAACAACCTCAGAGCAGCAACATACACACTCAAAAGTTCTTCTCAATATCTGTAGATCTTTACTATCTTAACTATTCACCAAAATAGTTGCATTATCCAAACTACATGCTTCCCACTTTTGCTAACAGGGATGTTCTTGCAAGTTTCCCTGCTGGTTATGGATTAAATTAAAATTTTCAAATATGGCCCATAGTCTGCAGTGAGCTAGTGAGGATAGGCAAAGACAGATGACATGAAAAACTTTCATCTGCTTTTGAAGGAAGAAAAATTAAAACTGATTTACACAAAAAAAACAAACATCTACACTATTTTGCACTAGTGCAACCAACTTTTTTATTTAGTTGCATGTAAAATCTTTCACTGAGAAGCCTCCATTAGTTAAGATTCACTCCATCTCAAACCATCAGATCAACGGCATGCAAGGTTTCCAAGGGTGTGGTCAACGAAAACCAAGAGGAATGCGCAGGTCTCCCATCATCAATAACAGGACTATACAAGTTATATTCAGCTTATCTATCTATCAAAGCTGATTTTACTCCAGTTGCAGGACTAAAACAACTTGTGAACACACCTCGGAAAATCCCAGACTCAGTCTCGCAGGATTTTGAAGTCCACTGTTGTCAGTCGGAATAAATTTGACATGTCTTTTTACTCTGTTTTATCGTCTGTAGTTTTAATAAGTCCAGTGAACTCCATAAGCAGGATTTATCTGTTCGGCACACGGAGGTTATGTTTTTGCCGGCGTTTGTTTGTTAGCAAGATACTTGAAACTTGAAAAGTTATGAATGTATTTTAATGAAATTTTCAGGAAATGTTGATAATGGGACAAGGAACAGATGATTAAATTTAGGTGATGTTCTGTTGGTGATTACCAAAAATGAGAATCACAATATGGGTGGAAATGAGCTGTTACCAGCCTGAGCCTGCTCCTTTAAGCTCGGTGGCTTATGGGTAATGTAGTAGTAGTAGATGAAGTCCGTCGTGTGTATGTCCCGCCTGGCACTTGTGCTGTACTCTTTCACCGTGTCTGTGACAAATAAACGGATCCAGTTCCAAGGTTTACTGCCTCCCATGCTGCCTGTTTTGATAGCAGCCCAGACGGCTTGTTACCAGCACAAAACGAGCTAACACAGTAGTGTCGTTTACTGCGGTGTACGCCGCAGGTAACAGCTGCTTGGCGGAGGTCTGCGCTCTCCGAGTGCTTTTCTAGTTGGTTCTTGTGGTGTTTTTTTGTTTTTTTTTCCACAGCGAATTAACTATTGTAATGATAAAGACCCAAACAAATTTAGTCACATCACTATTTTGCAGAGATACAGTCAAAGCATCCTTGGTTTAGCTCTGTCCAAGATGAATTTGATTGGTTTAAATAAACAAAACCTTTTTTTCCTATATAGCAGAATGATAGTGAGGTGCAGCAGACCGTTCAGCACTGCAGAATAAGCTGGCTAAGTCAGACTAAACACAAGCAGAAAGCAGAAATATACAATCATTAAAATCATGACTAAAACAACAAGACTGTGTCCTCACTGCTACAGCATTACATTTTCACTTATAAAGCTGAATTTGCCTGTTTGCTTTGACAGTTAATTTAAATTTAAAGTTAATTAAGAATGTCCCCTTGTCTTAATGGCATTTTCAATTGTACAGCACTGTTTTAAAATACTCAAGCGAAAGCGCTTCCCCAATCTTTTGATAATCGATATTCCAATAAACAACTTTGTAAGCAAGAATGCCAAGGACTTGACGCTTGTTGCTTTTCAAATATAATTTTTTGATGTTTTAACCAGCCTGATATTGGGCTAAACTGTGTGTCTTTGGATTCTGGTGAGTTTGTCATGGAAAAAGCAATATGCAGATGTGATGAAGGGAAATTTTGATGGTGTTTTTTCAGTGTTTTGATGTTTAATGGACCAACTATGATATCAGCAATGGCTTCAGCCCTATTTCTCTTTGTCAAAACAAATCTTCTGCATGTCATGTTACACAGCATCTGCTTCACTGAGCACTCAGACGAACCCTTCATGTACCTGGGGGTCCAGCGTGCATCATTACTGCCTCTTGAACACAGAGAACACTCAGTCCCAAGTCATGGAGAGAAAATTTCCATGCGAAGAGGGATGGTGCTCTTATCTTTCCTGTCTTAAATTTCCCATTTGCATGCAGTCTAATCTGCCAAGCCTACTTGATTTACAGAAGAAGCTTGTTCCACCTCAAACAACATCACGAGTGTTTGGTTTAGACTGCAAAGAAGGAGATTAGCCAAATCAAGACACAAATGCTGGTGTGCTGTTTTTTTTCAAATCAACCTGTTGTGTATATCCATAGTGTATATTAAGAATGCAATGCTGTGCAAAATATTTGTCCATCAGTTTTGGAGTCACGGTTCTGTACGTTTTCTGTCCAGCAAATAAAAAAAAAAACTGAAGAAATACATAAACAATGTCTCTTGTTCTGAAAATTCTAATTTAACAGAGGCTCTTAGTATATTACAATGTCTATATGTATAATTTTTGTTTTTAAATTACACAAATGTCAGCGATGCTCCTTTCACAATACCTGCACAAGTATAAAATAAAAGTGAAAATGCCATTAAGACAAGTGGAGGTTCATAATTAACGTTAAATTTAAATTAGCTATTGAAGCCAGCAGTGTGATTTTAGCTTTATAAATGAAAAAGTAATGCTGTAACAGTGAGGTCACAGTGGTGTTGTTTTAATAAGCTTCACTGGAAAATGTCACTAAACAAAAACAAGTGTTGTTTATGTGACCTCCACATCATTTGACCAAAACAGTTCAAGTAGTCGCAGGTTCTCACTATGCAGGAAGGCCAATTAAAACATAAGAGATTAATAAAAACTGCACATTGTCCCTATAACCCTATTTACATGCTGAACAACGATTGTTGCTCTGAAAACATGGCTGGTGGAACTTGAGCTCTAGTTTTCTGCTGGAGGACAAAAATAAACCTATTCTGACAGTAATTGTTTGGCTCATGAAGCATCTCCAAACCAAGGACATCTCACCCTACATTATACATATGTCTGCCTTGCAGATAGGAAAAAAGTTGCAAAGTTTATATGATGTGAAATGTAACCTTTGTGTTGTATACTTAAAATACCCAAATGTTTGCTGTGTTTTCTTCTTATGTTTCATGTAAGTATCAGTGGATGGCGTCCACTTTCAGCATCCACAGATAAACACACTGTGGGCTATTAATTATCCTCAGACACCAGCTTTCTCAACTGAATGACTTGAAACCGGATCAAACGTCTGGATTTTTAATTATTTAATATTGGATTCTCCAATGACTGCGGGGGGAAAAATAGGAGACCGGCCTGTTCAATATCAGAATTAGCTTAAAAGGAGCTGCAGTAATGTGTATGGGCACTGCTGAATCACTGATATCCTCAGAGAATACAGGTGTGCATACTGCTTACTGCTGTTGAGGAGGATTAGTAAATGAATGCTTTTCTGTTTCCCCGTTAAAGCTACAGCATTAATGCACAGTTTACATATACAGTTCCACAGACTATATGGAGCAACCGTGGCGCCACCCAGTGGTTTCTGGATTACCGTTTTGAAGCCTGACCATCGCCATCTTGTACTTTTGACCGCAAACAATGAGCAAGAGGTGGATCCTACTAGTGATCGTCTATTTTCCTCTAAAATTAGACAAAATCTACTAAATGAACTTCATGCTGTGTTGAAGGATATTTGAAACTAGCCACTGAGATCATAAATTCATCAGGAAAATGTTTACTGAGGTAACAAATAAAGTAGGAAGCAGGAACATTTTCCCATAGACTTTTACATAGACAACCAGTAGAGTTGCCCCCTGCTGGCTGTTAAAAAGAGTGCAGGTTTAAGGCACTAATGCTCAGACCTCTGAACATCCAAAACAGCCAGCATGTTTGAAAGGAAGTCGTCTTTAAAAAATATTGCCAAAATGACACAATTTATCAGAGCCACACGTTTTAATCTAATAATCTAACCTTTATTGATCCCCTTGGGAAAATTCCTTTTCTGCATTTGACCCGTCCTATTCAAAGTTAACCGAACTATGCATTATACATAATAGGAGCAGTGGCCTGCCGTGGTGCAGCGCCTGGGGAGCAGTCAGGGGTTAAGGGCCTTGCTCAAGGGCCCACAGTGGCGGTGACTGGGACAAGCGGTCGCTCTCACTTTCCCACCTCAACCTCTTGCCAATCCGGGGGCTCGAACCGGTGACCCAGCCACCACTGCCCCCTTTAGACAATATTTGAACTACTCGTCCATCACATGCCGTTCCACCGTTAAAATTAACCAAATCTAAGCTTAAAATTGGGAAATTTGATACAAAGTCCGTGACAAACAGTCAAGTAACAAAACTGTATAGACTTTTGGCTAAACTGCAGGCTGTGTTTACACAGAGCATAGACTAGGAAAGTATGGAAACAAATTGAAAATATAGTTTGTAGAGTCACCATTTTTCTAGTGTTGGTAACTCCTGTGGACACTTGGAAAAAAATGAATATCCAAGTATTTAATTTTTTTTGTAAAATGAAGAACCAAAGAAATACAACTTTTCTTTTTTTTTTTAATGATTTATGGCATTATAGCTTTGGTACACATGTTTTAATAAACCATGGTTGTGCTGTTTTCTTAGAGGTGCAGGACTTTATATTGCAGTAAAAAATGAGCCCACAGTGAGCAAAAATGTGACTGGATCAAAAAATACTTAGAAAATGCCTCGTGTTGACAGTTAAATCAATAAAGTAAATAAACTAATGTGAAGATAAATATAGTGCACTGTAAAATAAATCAATATCCCTTAAATCACGCTTTCATTCTTGTCCAAAATTTCTTGCTTCTTTCTTTTATTTTTCTACATTTCTAAATCCAATTTTAAGAGGCTTCTAGTCAAAGCTCTAATAAAGTGGAAAAGCATGACTAACCCGTTTGCAGTAAATACAGTATATTACTCTATATCTTTAAAAAAAAAACTCCAAACCTAAACTTTTTTGCATTCATGGAAACATTCCTAACATTTCATTTCCTTGCACAACTGATGATTTCTGGGATCAAACAGAATACCAAAGAAATGTCTCCAACTGATAGGAGAGAGTGCCAAATTTGATAAATTGATCTTAATGAAACCAGCATGCAATTACAGCAACATCGAGCCCCATCAGCGGCTTCTAAATCAAGTCACGCCTGCACTTACACCAAAGAAATGCAAAAATGCTTTATGTTCAGCTTCAGCCGCAGCAAAATCATTAGTGTGCCACAGAAAGTTGACTCATTGGTAAAGTGACGACGACGTTTGATGCAAAAGCAGTGACGTTCCGATAGAGGTTAATGTGCAGGGAAATGACAGACTCGATGTAATGAAACTGGGGCTGCCAAAGGACTGGCCCCCAATATATGCAGTCACACTGTGATAATTATCTGCTTGTGTTGGCATTAGCAGCACAGTGTACTGTAATCAGACGTGAGCTGAAGCTAAATTACATGGTGGGAAGGGAAGGGAAGGGGGTGTCTAGTTTGCTGAATAAATCACAAACGCGTGGCACAAAGAGATTCCATGTTTCATCATGTACAGTGCCTATAAAAAGTATTTGCCCACCTTGGAAGTTTTCCCCTTTTATTGCTTTTCAAAATTGAATCATGGTTAATTTAATTTGGCTTTTTTTTTTTTTTTTGGCAAGAATTTTTTTTAAAAAGGGTTCGGGTCTGTAATGTCAAAGTAAAATACAGATTTCTACAAAGTAATGTGAATTTCTTAAAAACATAGAATACAAAATACGTGATTGCATAGGTATTCACCCCCCTTCAAGTCTGTATTTAGTAGATGCACCTTTGGCTGCAGTTCCATCGTTGACCCTGTGTTGGTCTCAATCAGCCTGAACATCTGGATGCTGCAATTTTACCCATTTGTCTTTGCAAAACTGTTCAAACTCTGTCAGGTTATAGGGATCATGAGTGAACAGACCTTTTCAAGTCCAGCCACAAATTCTCAGTTGGATTGAGGTCTGGGCACTGACTCGGCCACTCCAGAACATTCACTTTGTTGTCTTTAAACCATTTCTGTGTAGCTTTGGCTCCTTGACTTCATTGACTTTCAATGACTTCATTGAAAACAAATCTTTTAAGTCTCAGTTCTCTCACAGACTGCATTGATTTCTCTATACTTTGCTGCATTCATTTTACCCTTTACCTTTACAAGCCATCCAGGGCCTGTTGCCAAGAAGCATCCCCACATCATGATGCTGCCACCACCATGCTTCACACCATGATGCTGCCACCACCATGCTGCACAGTGGGGATGGTGTGTTTGTGATAATGTGCAATGTTTGGTGTCTGTCAGACATAGCATCTAAACTAAAGGTGAAAAATGTCAATTTTGGTCTCATTAGTCTAAAGAACCTTCTTCCAGTTGACTGTAGTTTAGATTTAATATGAGCTTTTTCCAACAGTGTCTTTTTCTTTGTCACTCTCACATAAAGCTCTGACTGGTGAAGAACAGACAGCAGTTGCTGTATGAACAGTCTCTCCCATCTCAGCTACCAAAGCTTGTAACTCCTTCAGAGGAGTCATAGGTGTCTTGGTGGCCTCCCTCACTCGTCTCTTCCTTGCTTGGTCACTCGGTTTTTGAGGACGACCTGCTCTAGTCAGATTTACACATGTTCCATATTCCTTCCATTTCTTAATGATGGATTTAACTGGACTCCAAGGAATATTCAGTGACTTTTTCTTTTATCATCTTCTGACTTATGCCTTTTAATAACCTTTTCTTGTGGTCTACTTTAGTCTTCATGGTGTAGTTATATCTAGGAGTACTGATTCACCAGTGACTGGACCTTCCAGATACAGGTGTACAATCACTGAGACACATTCACTGCTCTCAGATGATCTACATTTTACTAATTGTGTAACTTCTAGCACCAATTGACTGCACATGTATTGAACTTGTCACTTTAAAGGGGGTGAACACAGATGCACTCACTTATTTTACATTTTATGTTTTTAATTAATTGACATTAAATTGTAGGAATCTGTTTTCACTTTGACATGAAAGAGTCTTTTGTCTCTTTGTTTGTAGCAATTTCATGTAAAAAAACAAA
>OMNN01031868.1:22533-32533 GCA_900302755.1 Chromis chromis | reverse complement strand
TGATTCTACAAGTTGCTTCACCAGGGTCGTTGGACTACAGAGACATGGAGTGATTTCTGATCAGTGATCAGGGGGAGATGGCACTATAAAACATCCAGAAGAGAAGGAGAAAAAGCTAAAAGCAGGAAATATGATGGAGCATGGTTTCATTCAGAGGTTGGACGGTGGGGATCCACGACCACCACCAGCTGTTGAACCACAGCAGTCTGGTGGCTTTCCAGAGGAGAAGTTCTGAGTTGAGAAATAGACTGTGGTTCTGGTTCATTTGTCTGTGATGCTTTTCCATTATTACGCTATTTTCAGAGTAAGAAAAATGTCTTTAAAGCTAATCTGCAGATTCTGTTAGTTTACTGGGATCACACTTGCTAACAGAAGTTTTGTGAACTCTGACTAATTTTACAAGTAATACGACCCAGACGCTGGAGTTTGTGGAGAAGCCGCTGGCTGAATAAGCATGAGGTGAATATAATACATTCTCTCTCTCAGCCAGGATTTAAATATCTCACACAAGCTTAACCATCAACTGAAAATGTACATTGATGATCTAATTTAGTATCTTCCACTTATTTATAGTCTGGTCATGGTGGCAGCAGGCCACGCAGGTTATTCTAGACATCCTTCTCCCCAGCAGTATTTTCCAGTTTCTTCTGGTGGATTCTAAGACATTCCTAGGCCATATCAAATATGTTGTCCCTTCAGTGAGTTCTGGGTCTCCTCCAAAGATAGGCACATAGGAGCCATCCTGATCAGATGTTGAACAACCTAAAGCAGTGACTTTCCTCTGAGCTCCCTCCCTCTATCTATAGGATAATTACAGCCACTCTACAGAGGAAACTCATTTCGGCCACTAGTATCTGTGATATCTTTTTTTGTTTACTACCCAGAGTTCTTGACCACCAATAGGTGAGTGTTGGAATGTAGATCGACTGGTACATAAGTAGCCTTGCCTTTTGGTTCAGCTCCATCTTCATCACCATGGTACAACACCCGCCTTACAACTGACACTGCACCAATTTTAAATGAAAAGTAATTTCTACAGACAGGTTTGCATCTAAAGGGGGGTCTTTGATTAGGACAGACAGGAAGAAAGAACAGAATAGTTAAGAGGGACAAGAAGCAAATAGAAGTGCGTCTCCAGAGATACTCTTCTTTCTTATTCTTCCAGGCCCATTAGCATGTGATCAGAGCTGTGGTTGTAATTAAAGATGACCAGGTGCTGCTGACGGTAAGTATACCTGAGCCCAAGAGGGAGCTGGAGGATGGAGGAATGGCTGGAAAGGAAATCTACACCAACTGGAGATGAAGAGAGACAGAAAGGAGGAATACAAATTCTATAAAACCTCATTATAATTTGAATAACGTTACACATTACAGTCAAACCTCCTCGACAAGCACAAAAGTCATGCTTGATAATGAAGCCCCAGAGAGATGGAGGCTGAGTCCTCTGAATACCTTCAGGGAAAAATGGATTTGTGAGAAAGAGTACAAGGTTGGCCTTGTCAGAGCCTACAAGGTTTTGTCGTTCATTTGACAGTGTTTGAAAAGCCATTTTTATGTCACAAAGAAATCACATTTTGATGGAAATGTGGGCCCTGGTAATGACTTTGTCTATTTTTTGTTGGAATGGGAGTGTAAATGAAATGCGACACAACATCATTATACACATTCATGAATGCAGCTCTCACTGAAGGCGAAGTGAAAAGACTCTTCAGAGGGAGCATATTCCTCAGCTATTTTGCATCATAGTATTATCATATTTGCAAATGATGATGCCAAACCTCCAACGTTCTATGCAGGAGAAAAAAAAAACTAATTACTTACATCTCTGTGTCTACTGACCTCAAGTACACATAAAGAAAAGCAGGGAGAGACCATGTTTCATCATTTTCATCTGTCTTCAAACACAAGACAATGGATGGAAGTTGTGCATCAGCAAAGTAGTATTTCTGTGAACACAGGTGTTTTCTTAGCTTGTGCCTGGTTGATATTTTTGTGACTCGCTGTCAGCCTGACTGTGCTGATGTGGGAGGAGAGGCACAGTAGGAGGTGTGTCAGCTGGGATCAGACGGTGCAGTGCAGATTTGGTGTCAAAGATGATCAGGAGCCACAACACCTGCCTCTGAAAAGCTGCACTGCTTTGTCTGCAGACACACGTGTGGTGAAAGCATCTAAAATACCACCAAGTCTGATGTCACAAAGCATTCAGGTTGACCAAGGTGGAATTTAAGGAACAGATATAAGTTAAAGACGCTCTGATGCAAGAAGACCTTGATACAACTTTATTTAAATCTATGACCATCTACACTGATTTGTGATGGCCTCCTGCCTCTAGGGCTTGCTGTTGTCTTGTGTTTCCCCTTTGTCGTCTTGTCTGCTCCTACAGGCCTGGTGGGAGTCGTTAGCCACACCTGGGAGGATCCGCCAGGTGTATAAAAGCTGGCCATCCACTTTACTCCTGTGCTCTACAGTGCTCTACTCAGCTCCATGGGCTGTGTTCTGTTTGAGCCACGCTGCAGCAGCTGTGTGCAGCCATTCCTCGCTTGACCCTGCGTTAATTTCGCTACATTCATTGTAGTTGTAGTCGTCGCTAATTTGCGCTTGTATTATTTGGTGTCAGTTTGTAAATAAATATCTTTTGATTATTCGCCAAACCAAAGTGTTTGTCATGGCCTTGAGCCGGATCGTGACAGATTCTTCTTCATTATGATTATAAGCACTATGTGATGACATGTGTTGTAAATATGCGCTATATAAATAAAATTGAATTGAATTGAATTGAATGATGGTTAAATGGTTTTCAGGAGAAATCCCTCATTGTTCCAAAGCCATCACCTTGCCAACAGATGCCACTTGCTTGAACTTTTTGGGAGCCGGAGAGCCAGTGTGTTTACACTTTTTGCTTTGATTTGGGAAAAATGGTGAATTCATGTCTCATCACAACTCTCCTTAAGAATTTGACTGGACCAGAGTATTTGAGGCATCCATCTTTCAGACAGTTTGCTCATTCCTAAGATGTCAGTCAAAGCTGCGTGAACTTAGCGGAAACCATGGACATCAGTGTTGGCTATGTGTTGGACAGTCACACATCTATCATTCAGGACCATGCGGTTAATGGTCTGCATGTGATCGTCAGTGGTGGCTGATTTTGGGTGCTCCGACCATGAGTCATGGTTGGTGCCCTCCCAGCACCACGTGAAATCAGCAACCCACTTGTTTACAGTTGTGACGACCCGGCTCAAGGCCATGACAAAAACTGAGGAGAGACATGGTTTTGCAAAACAATTAAATAGTTTTATTTATAAAATATAAACAAAGAATATAAACGCAAATAAGCGGCAACTAAACCAACCAAGCAAGAAACTAAACCAAAGCATAGAGAACGAGGAATCGCCCCGCTGGAGGCAGAGCAGCTATGCAGAGCTGCAGCAGTGCCAGCTAGAGCAGAGTAGAGCCCAGGGGTAATGTGGATGGGAAGCTCTTATACACCTGGGGGATCCTCCAGGTGTGGCAAACGCCTCCCACCAGGCCTGTAGGGGCAACAACATTAAGGGGAAAACACACAAAACTACAGCAGGCCCTAGAGGCAGGAGGCCGTCACACCCCCCTCCATAAAATCAGGGTTCTTACCCTGGAACCACAAGAAATTCCTCACTAACTGAAATCTAATCTGACTTTACCAAAATTACAATTTTTCAAGAAAAACAAAACATACTAGCGGGACAACCTAGTCCACAAGTCACATGGTTTTTAACTCTTGTTTCATCATATTACTACATTAAATTATTTACAAAACTTACCGAAAAGTCACACACAATTTACTTTAAAGGCGCTCTAGACAGTGCGTCTGCCACCACATTGTCAGAACCTTTTATATATTAGTACACCCTTCCAAATCCCCCAGAACTTTTGTCATGAGCCTCTGAAACGTTGCAGGCGCATTCCGCAACCCGAAAGGCATGACATTATACGAATACAAACCATCTGGAGTGATAAACGTGGACAACTCACGCGCACGCTCGGACAAAGGGACCTGCCAATAACCTTTTAGAAGGTTGAACTTGCTGACATATTTGGCATGGCCTACTTGGTCAACACAATCCTCCATTCGGGGAAGTGGAAAAGATTCTGGCTTAGTGACAGCATTTAGCTTACGAAAGTCGGTACAAAATCTAGGAGTGCGGTCAGACTTTGGCACCAACAGACAAAGGGAAGCCCAGCTGGAAGAAGAAGGTTCAGCTATGCCATTATCAAGCATGTATTTTATTTCAGCATCAAGATATTTATGTTTTTCAGGGGGCGATGGAGCTCTAACGTCAGAGCCGTTACCGAGCGAGCAGGCAGTCCTGAGTGAATGCAGCCTTAGCCTCATAGGTTCAAGCTGCAAAACAGTGCAGGAGAAAAACAATATCTGTGAAGTTTTTTATTATTATTATCGTTTTTGCAGTGACAGTGAAATTTGCAGCCAGGACAAATGTTCTTTCCAAGGCTTAGGACCAGAAGGGAGATCCGAAGAGTTCCCTGGAAAAGACTTCAATATTGGGTCCCTGTGCTTTTAAAGTATACATAAGATGGACTCCAGTAGCATCCTGCCTGTGTCACTCACACAGAACATGTGATCCACAGGCGTAAAGATTAAACAAAACGATGAACTACAAAGGCAGAGAGAGGCTGAGGAGAGAATGTGCTGACAGGAGAGGAGCTCAGTGCAACAGGAAATCAACCAAGAAGCAGATCAATAGAGTTAGGTAAAGGCAGACAGAATGAAAAATACACAAATGCAAATAAATAATACTGAAAAAGGAGAACATCTTTAGGGTAACTGATAAGTTATGGTTTGATACGTGGAAGACTCTGCATGTAAAACAGATGAGTATGCAACCCACAATGATAAAAGTAAATTCTACTGTCTAAGGAATTCCCAGTGGCTTTCTTACAGCCTGGTGTGACTATATGGTAGAATACAAAGTGCAAGTGCAAGTAAAATTAGGATTTGCAGAAGTTTATTTTGACACTATAATTGCATTTTAAGCTGCCATCAATCAAAACCTTATTAAACAAAACACAACAACTCAAGACTTTTTTCCTCCAGATGACAGAAACTGTCTTCCAAGAAAGTACATAAAACACAGGCAAACTGTAAGTTGACATTGAGAGTTATAGTTTTGTTGCTTTTCTTTTAACACTGGAACATGCAGATTTTAAATCAATAACCATCAGTAGAACGGACTTTACTGCGCAGGCGCATTGTGGAGCTGTTCACTGCCTGTGGTGCTGAAGCTGTGCACCTTTGCTGAACTGCAGTTTACCACATGTACCACACGAGGACGGTAAATACTCGCTGAGTAAAAACCTGGCAGCACAAGTGAACAGATAAATCCACTGCATGTGTTTATGAGGATTCACACATTTTTCTGTTAAAAAGTCAGCAGCAATCTGGAATGACATGCAGCATAAAACACATGTTGACTCAGTTTTGCTTTATTATTATTATTATTATTATGAATTTATTTATTTAACATTTTTTCCTAGATTGCATGTTTCCTACACAGTAAATTTATAGTATCACATCAAGGAGACAGAAGCTGTTTCTGTACGATTTTTTGTTCTTTTCGTAATTTACGTATTCTTCGGCTTTGTGTTGTATTATTTTTATTCATCATAGTTTTTCCCCCTCTATGTTTATTTATTATTAAGTGTACAGCTTATGAGAAAAATAGGGAAACGTTCCTAGTGAATGACACAAGCATTTCATACAACTCCATTTTTATTTCCATCAAACTGAAAGAGTTCCATGTAATGAACAGATGGGGGTCTATATCTAACATTTCTCATAACACAGAGGAGGAATGTAAAATGAGTTGCACTTTTGCGTGAGGGACTTTCCAGTTTCTTAGAGTTTTACTATGTTGTATACTATATTTCAAATTTTGACCACATTTAATGAAGTAAATGGGTTTATATTCCTTGTTTAAGCAGAAGTACCAGCAAGAAGCAAGAGAATAACATACAGACAGTCATGAAGTAATGATACTGTTTATTTTGATGGTCTTGGCCGTGGCTGGACATTGTGTTAAGCCATCAACTTCTCTGCAATGTTGAGGGGACCCATTCTGACATCGGCTTCCCACTCGAAAACTGAGAAAGGGAGACAGAATTCATGTTATAATATAGCAGGCATCACTATGGTCGTCTTACAGTTAGAACCTACAGTAACTCATCCATATGGGAGTTGTAACATAACATCTACTCTGAAATGTAATAAAGTGAAGCAATATGTCGACAATATGATATCAAATACTTTAGACGATTAATTTTCATATAACATACATCCAGTTTGAGTTTGGGACACATCACGTATCTTCCTTTTAGCGTCTAATGGGCCGGTGCCCCGGTTACCACCAGTTACAACTCCTGAAGTGCCAGATCCTATAAATTGACCAGTCTCACAGGAGCCACAAGCTGAATCCACTCCGCTGGCCTCTCTCCACCTTGGTAGAGAGAGTAATGTAAGCAGTAAATACCAAAGCAATCATTATCATCAACACACATGAACATACGCAGACTCACCCATTGATGTAGGAGCATGCTCTGTGGGTACTGTCAATGGCATAGGAGGCCAACGTTGCTCTCAAGTGGCAGGTAAGATAGAGCTGGTGGAATAACGGAGCGGTTGTGATATTATTAGATGTAACTCTGCAAATTAAGGTGTAATTCACTCATTAAGTCCATCTTGGTGATGCATACCAATCCACTCTCAGCACCCTGGAATCTGAAGGCCTCCAACTGGAAACAAAGCTTATTCTCTGCAGTGCGAGCCAGGAACCTTGAGGAGGAGCCTGTGATTCTAGCATCTACCAAACACCTGCACGCGTGAAAAACACGCAAAGTAATGTTAGAGATAAATATAAATGTTTCGATGTTTGTCGTGATCTTTTCTCACTGTACAGAATGACTCATTAAAACAACTTTACCCATTGTTCTCAATGAAGGCATATCTGGGGTTGGAGGTCGCCTCAGGTGAAAGAGTAGCGACACAGTGGTCCACAAAAACACGGAGGGGAGCATGGAAGTACTGCTCGACGACAACTTCAATATTAATCATGCCTCCCAGGAAATACTGGTAGCTTGGCCTCTCATACACCCAGTCATCTGTGCAATAGGGTGCAACATTTTAACAATGTTTAAAAATGCGTGTATATATATATATATATATACCTCAAACACATTTCAGTGAGTTTTAAGACATTTTTTTTCTCCAAGAGAGAAAAAGAACAAAGTGTCCATTCTATATATATATATATAGCATAGCATAGCATAGCATAACATAGCATAAAAGTTAAAGTTAAAACATATGCTGATAAATTGATCTTAAACTTACCAGTCATGAGTCTCATGGTGAAGTATAAGAATTCCTCTGCCACCTTAACCGCAGAGAATGGGACCCAGACAGGACTAATCGGAAGGCTGCTCACGTTGTGCTTTCTAAGTGATTAGACATGTTTCCTTATAATGCAGAAAACTAAAGTAATCCTCAGAATGATGTGCACCAACCATTAGAATATTATATTATGAGATTCGTTTATTTAATGGTAACTGAATTTGCTTAAGTAAAACGTAGCAGATTATGTTACACATTAGGATAATTCTGTCATTCTATCTGTTTGTGTTTTGTTTGTTTACTGACACACAGCTTGTTGACAGTCTACACACCTTGGGTAGTGGCATTCCACAATTACAGCAGCTCTGCTTGTCCTCACCACAGGAGAACCGCCCACAGGTTGCGGATTGTAGTTCAGTGTGAAGGTGTAGATTAGGGACTCTTCTGTCGTCTAGTAAAGACAAAGAGAATCACACATGGACATATTTAACATTTAAACAACACATACTTTTCAGTGATTTGCATTTTGCATTGTGCTTACCAATAATGTGCTCTGACAATCTTGGAGTGGTGATTCATAAATCAACACTTGAGCGACGTTATCCTCTGCGACAGGACCACAGTTTCCCAGGGTTAGGTCAGTCGGATTGATAAACTGGCCAATCCCAAACATATCCTTGTTGACCTCCACATGAGCCTCGTTCTCTCTGCACTCAACAGCAATAGTTGTAGCAGGCACAGGAATTACCGGTACGAATGGGACTTCAGGTTGGGCAGCAGGCGTAGGATCTACAGGGTATCTCCAGGTAAGAGGTTTTTCAAAAATCTGCTTTCGCTGAGGGGGCTCTTCAGGCACCTGTTTTTTGGGTACTTGTGGCTTTTGGCGTGGAGGTAGCGAGTAACTACCTATCTGAGCATCACAGAAGCTGCCCAGCAAGGCCAGAGCCACAAGGCAAACAGCAGGACACTTCATCTTCACAACAACGAGTGGTCTGAGGAGGTTCACTAGGTGCTGTAAGGAAGGTGCAAATGTGCACCTACTTTTATAATACAGTGAATCTGTTTACTTCCATTACACTCCCGCCCCCTTCAGTTGGCCATTCCCCATCAGGCTTCATTAGTGCAAGACTCAGCCAATGAAATGATTGCAGTTGCCAATCAAAACCTATGACAGCCTCTGCAGCTGGATTTAGATTATTGACTCATTCAGTCATAAAATGTGACTCTTTCAAGCAAATTGTCACAGTAGCATTTTCTTCAAGCACTTTTTTTTTCTTCGAACAAGTGAGAAAAGACATAAAAAATAGCTGGCAAACATGTACTCAGAAAATAGTGACCATCAAAAAGTTATGTTGACCCTGGGTTAGGTTTACCTGCCCTCAACATGACCGCTCAAACTTAGTATTTTGCCAAAGTACATTTTGTGAAGGTCTGTGAATCGATATGGCTCCAACCAGTATCACCTGAGATTAACCAACAAAAAGAAAAACACAGAGAGAGCAAGTGTCAGATTAAGTAAATCCAAGGAACGTCAAGGTGATATAGAATGTTAAATAAGTGAATACGAGAAGGAAAACATTTTTGTGGCAGAGGAAAATGTAAAAGCCTTTATTTATTTCAGCACATTGTTTTGTTGTTTTAAGAAGTTGACCAGTTTTGATCTAAAGAATACTCTGTTAGAGGTCAGCTTAACAATATGTTCAACTAATAAGCAGTACTAAGAAGTTTATTTTCCATTTTCTCATTGTTCTGGCTAAAAGTGCCTGAGGAGTGTTTTCTTCCTTATAAGAAGAAAACACAAGGATCGCAATATGTTTACAGACAGTAATAAATAAATACAAAACACTTGAAAATCTGGCTTTATAATCTTTCTACTTGACTAATGAAAGCTTTTTTTTTTGAGCCTCTACATATTGATTGAACTGAAATGGGACAATCACACTTACATTGAACTGCTCACTTGCTTCATATTAAAGAATTACAGGGGGGGGTACTAACATAGGCTGGAAGCTTATTGAAAACCCAGCTTAAACTTGAAAAATGTGATCTTATGGTCAATCAGGTAAAGAAAAAATGAAAGGGGTCTCAAGATGATAACAGGCAATAATAACAATAATAAAAAACTTGAAAATCAAACTTTCCTGTAATCATAATTTTTTGTCTCTGGTCTCACCTCTACAAATGATTAAAACTGAGAAAGCAAAATCTCTCTTCCTGCTCACTTGCTTCGTCGAAAAGAATTGCAAGTAGAAAAGATCTGTGGGCCACTAAAGTAGTCTAGGAGTTAACTGAAACCCCAACTTAAAGTTAGACTTTATAAAGTCTAGGTAATGGTGAATCAAGTCCAGTCAGAGAACAATCAGACTGTTGTTTAAGAAAAAAAAGGGAACAAAAGAAACGGGGAAAAAAAGTAAGGGATCACAAGATGATTACAGGCAATACTACCACTACTACTACTGCTACTGGTAGTAGTAGTAGTAGTAGTAATAATAATAATAATAATAATAATAATAATAATAATAATAACTTCAAAACTTGTGTTCAAGCCACTACAAATTATTCAAATTGAGAAAGGAAAATTACTCTTACGTTTTTTTTTTTAGTTTTTTTTTTTTTTTAACT
>OMNN01031868.1:3006-20879 GCA_900302755.1 Chromis chromis | reverse complement strand
GATTTAGGGGAGACCGGGTATGATTGTAACATTTTTTGCTTCAGCACCTTTAACTCAATGAATTTTTGAGTTAGAGTTCTCAAACTTTAACACAAAGTACCTACATTTGTTTGCTACAAATGGCACCAATTCAATCATCTGCAAGAATATCACAGACCTCATGAGGTGATGTCAAATACATAGTGACCATGTGTTACAACAAACCCCACTACTGGGGTAGGTTGTAACACATGCTGAGTTAAGTTGTAACAATTAGATCAAAAAAGCAAAAACAGAAGCCACACCATGTGACATGCTTCAAAAAGAGGTTTGATTGAAATAAAAGAACAATCCAGAACAATGTCTCTCTCTCTGTGTGTGTGACTGATCATAATTCAAATTCATTTTCTGTTTGACTTGTCATGAGTGTGTGTGTGTGTGTGTGTGTGTGTGTGTGTGTGTGTGTGTGTGTGTGTGTGTGTGTGTGTGTAAACTAGTCTAGAACAAACTTCCTTAACCTAAGAGTCTAAAATTCAGCCATGTACAGTGCGGGTGGAACACTGGACACCAGTTTGGTTCGACCACTGCTGCTGAAGCTCCTGTGATGTCATTTGGCGGTTTTCCCTGCACATGCGGATCAGGATGCGGTCATTTCTTGCTGAAAAAAACCCTTGGACAACCAGATCTTGGTTTGTCTACCAAGCTGTTGGTTCGTCTGTATTTCTGCAGAGTGTATCCAACTGCTGAAGGACTGCATCTGCACTTCCTGGCTATCTAAACTTTTTTCGACCACTGTACACTGGGAAAATCACTGGACCCCTGGTTTCTCAGCTTCTGCAGTGATTTGCAGAATCTGCTCAGTGTGTATGCTTTAAAAAAAAAAAAAAAAAACATCTGCAGGCACACATCTGTCTGTCTTTCTTTTACAATGCCTAGGCATTCTGTAAAATTATTAACATCAAGAAAGTGTTCTTAGTTGTATGGAAGGGGATGGTTGTAACACTTTTTAAAGATGTGTTACAACCCACCCCACCCCTGGCAGCCATTGTTTAGCTAGCTGTATTAGCATAGTGGTTTGAAATTAGCAGGGAAAAAATTGCATCACATTTTGCCTGAGAAACTACAATTTATTCTAATATAAGTCACATGGTTTTATCTACAATAGTATAAGCACTAAACAAAATATAGTCTTGGTCAAAAAAATGTACTTTCTTACCTCAAAATCATTATTTTCTCTATAGAATCTGCATGCACCCGTTTCCAGCCTTGACAATCACCATGTGTGATCGGGGAGGAAGTGGGTAATTTATTTATTTATATTAATTTTTATTAACTCCCCATGTTACAACCATACTCGGTCTCCCCTATATTTTTCAGATAACTTAGGCAACCCCCTCGCTTAGTTCCTTCTAGGATGTAAATACACCATTTCCCAGAAACCTTCGGGAAACAAGGAAGCTGACGTGTAAGGTTACTCCGCCAGTAACGACCAATCAGATTGGCCCGTGTACGCCAGCTTGGATCCTGATTGGACGCTGAATCCTCCCGTTCTGCAAAGTCCTCGTTACTGGTCGATGCGCGTGTTCGGAGGTTAAAGTCATCTGAATATTTGATAGTTACGCTGCCAACCGCCTCCCATGCGTCTCACACCGACCAGCTATGTTTGGCTGTTCCGGTTAAGTAGCTTTACCGGCGAACTGCGTTTGTCAGCGAGCCCTTCCTTCCGCCTCAGACCGACATTTCACACCCGTGCTCCTTTACTCTTCGCTCGGACACTCACCATGCAGTCCAGTGGGAATGTAACCAACCGTAATAGTGAGCGGGGATTGGGCGGAGCGGAGCAGGCAGGGCCGGGGCTCCTCGGCAGCATCATCCCTACCGTCACCACCGAAGACACGGGTCCTCCGGCGGAGAAGAAGCGACTGGGCAGCATGCTGGTCGTCAACGAGAGGAACTTAAGGACACCGAGTCCTCTGTTTGGGGCCAGCGGGGATGACGACTCGGAGGCAGAGTCTTTCCGGGATGGAAGAAGCGAGGATGTCGACCGGGACACCAAGGGTAGGGCCTTTGCCTGGTGCCGAGACTTTCTGTCGGGGTCGTGGAAGACCATCGAGGAGGGCGATTTTCAGATCAGCATCGTCAGGTAAATAATGTCCGTTACTACTGTACCGGGGAGAAACACTGGAGCCCGACCGATAGTGGATGTATGGGGCCGATACCGATTTTAGGGAGTGTTGTTTCTTTGTTGTGTTTGAGATATATGGAAAAAGGGAACTGATGGTTTATTAACATTCCAGTGATGTGTTTGACAAACTATTTCCAACTACTGCTCCGCTGTAAAAACAAACAACAAAAACAAACAACAAAATAAAGATAATATAGATTATATAAAATAAACAACAACAAAAAACCACAAAATAGTGCACATGAAATAAAAAGAAAAACAAAGCTTGCTCATAGGGATCCAGGGAATTTTTGGATTAGTTAGGTTATATTTTTAGGCTGATAACTATTCAGGTCCATCTCCGTAGTTATTATTACTATAGTCATTAGTTAGATTAATCTCCATAATTAACAATACTGTATGGTCTTAGCTATAGTATTTAAATTAGTGAGGTTACTCTTCATAATTAATGATACCATAAGGTCTTAGTCTTAATAATTAATGTAGGCAGGTAGAGTTGTATTTTACCCAATGTTGTGTATAATACAACTCTACCTGCCTAGCGAAGGTAGGGTTCTATTTACTAAATATGCATATTACTCAGGCAAATTCACACTATAGATAGCATGTCTTAACCCCAGTACTTTTACTTGTTAAGTTAATTCACATCACCAATCATGTTTTCTACTTGAAAGCACTTTGGCACAACAGGCGTTGTTTTAAATGGCCTATTTAACAGTGACCTGTCTTGACTTGACTGTGATTCATTCTGTGCTACATGTGCTGCAGACACTCTTTTCGTCGTATGGTAAACAAACTAGTGATGACACCGTTTCTAAATGATCCCACTCTTTTCTGCATTATGTTCTGTAAAAGAAAGTTAAATATATTGGACAATGTATATGCCGATATATTCATAATAGGCCAGTCAGGCTCTCCTAAAACCACTAGATCGTTCTTATCGTAATCATAGATGCATTAAAAGTTTGCCTCGTTACACATTATTGTGTAAGGGTCGCTGCTGTGTGTCAATGCTCTTCAAATGATGTCTTTATACTGGCCATCATTCACTTAAGTCACTGCAGTTCTTCGCATCTTCCATGACAGTGCTTCTCATCCTTCTTGGCTTGTGACCACCTAAAAATAATAATAAAACAACATGTTATCCCAAATCCTAAAATCACATATGGTCAGTGTTTGCATTTAGTAACCCAAGTCCCTCAAATGTTTCTTGAAATTTCTTGAGGAGTCTTGAGTTTTGTGTTTCTGTTTTCACTCTAAGACTGCTTTGTACTTAAGTAATTGTCTTCTGGCTAGTGGCAGACTGTGGTAACTGGATTCTGTGGGATTATTGTAACTTGGATGAGATGTAACAACACTGGTGTTTTTGTTTTGCAGTGGTGGACTGAGTAATCTACTGTACCTGTGTACTTTACCTGACCATGTGCATTGTGTGGGAGAGGAACCTCGCCAGGTACTCCTCAGGATCTATGGTGCCATCTTACAGGTTGGTCTGTCTAGTACGGGTCTTCAAGAAGTAATGTTTGTACAAGAGTATGTGTGGCTGCAAATATTAGTGATATTACTGTGTGGAGAAAATATTATTGTAGCCATTCTACTGTAACAGTGTGTGCATGTGAAAGAAACCAAGACTGTCGTCTCACTGTCTGTCTGTTTCTGTATATCTGTGATGCAGGGGGTGGACTCTCTGGTTTTGGAGAGTGTGATGTTTGCTATACTGGCAGAACGAACATTAGGGCCAAAACTTTATGGCATCTTCCCTGAGGGACGCTTAGAACAATACCTCCCGGTATGATACACACCTCAGCTCTAACGCAATAGTACACATACAGTAGTTCTCTCATGTTTTCTACTGTTGCCATCTCTAGCTGATTTGTGAATGTGACATGTAGGTTTGGTTTTCACTGTTCAAAATGTGTAATTGTCTCATCATCCATTTGTAATAGCACTGAAGATAACAACAACAAAAATCTCCACCATAAGATGCAAATTTGGAATAAATAATACTTTGTAATTCCCTATGTGACTTTAGTAATAGTGTTGTAGTAGAAGTAGTCATTTCTGTGTTTCTTTCCCCCCCCCAGAATACTCGCATGCATACAGAACAGCTTTCCAACCCAGCCATCTCAGCTGAGATTGCCACCAAGTTGGCACGTTTCCATGAAATGGTTATGCCCTTTAACAAAGAGCCTAAATGGCTGTTTGGGACCATTGATAAGTAAGAAACATATTACCGTGTCTCTCTACCACTAAAACCTGTTTGCTACTTCTTCATAGTAAAATATACTGTCATCCTGTTGTTTTTAGGTACATGGATCAAGTGATGAAGATTAGTTTTACACGTGAAGCACATGTGAAGAAGTACAAGAAGTTGATGAAGTTTGATCTGCCTGCTGAGCTGGAGAGCCTCCGGTGAGTTGAGACGCAGCTTTCATACAGCCAAATGTTATATATTGCGTAGAGTGTCTTTGTATGTATATGGTGTACATAAAGGTTCAAAGTTGTGGTATAAAAGGTTAAAGAAAGAAGGCTCGATCAATCCCCTCTTCCATTAGATTGATTTGCAAAGCAAAGCTCTCTTGCTTTCAAAGTGTGCCTCATTATCTCTAAAGATCGATAGCAGGACAATGACGCAATCTCTGTTGCTTAAGCCAAGTGCCAACTAGACATTTTGTGAATGAAAAAACATCTGGACATTTTCTATACCTCACATTACCGATTGTAATTTTCATATAGACTTTAATAATAACAGTAGTTTGTTAAATGTATTTATATAGCTTTTTTTTTTTAAAAACAATGTAACAAAGGGCTTAGCAAAAATAAAAAAATAAAAGCAGACTGGGCACAGAGAAAGTAAAGTCAATAAAATAAATAAGACCGGATAGATAGGAATAAAATAAAATATACCAAACAGTTTCAAAATCTTTCACTCAGAAAGTTTTTTACAGAAGATATTTAAAAGGCGCTGTAGGCAGAATGACAGCTTAATTACCAAAAGCCTCAAGATTAGTTGATTAATCATTGAGTCTGAGATGAGGAGAGGCAATTAGATGATTAAATGTCGTGTGCTGACTCACTTCTTTGTTGGTAAACCTGCCCAACCTGCCCAACGAAATGAAATGAAGTCACAATAAGTCCTAAATAACTTTAGCTGAATTCAAAATAAATGTCATCTAACAATATAAAACATAGGTATTTGGGTGTAAGCAGTGTAATTTAACCACAAAAAGAACTTCCTTCCTGATTGATATAGTTTTATCTTATCTTATTTCCACAAATATTTAGACAAGCACATGACATCCTCACCACGAGACACATAAGATGATGAAATAACATGTATTATTGTGTTAAATAATCTGCTAAAAGTGGTGGTAAAGATATGAAAAATGTTTATTATGCAAATAAGGATGTAAGGGTTATAGCTAAAGATGAGTTACTAGCAAGAACTTAAGCATAGGGACAGAACTATAGTAATTTTGTGTCCAGTTTGCTTGCTGACCTTTGTCCCAGTGCCTCCACGACTCCACTGCAGAGTCCTCCTGACATTCTGACGTCAAAGCCAACAGAGAATCAGACCATTTATTGTCTGTGTTTATCTATGAACAGGCATTATCTTGTAGAGATGTACCAATCTCACTCCAAAGCAGGCATAAGATGAATTTGCCACCAGAAGTCCTCCAACTAGTGTGATTGGAATGTGTATCTTTTACAGTATCTTTGACATATGTAGAAAATAGTAGCTTGAAGTCTTATTAGCTTGCTCTAGGTTGTTTGATATATCATGAGGGTGTCGTTTTTTCTTTCTACAACCAGGAACCATTAATGATTATCAAGATTTTAATTGTGGACTCCCAACCTTCTAGAGAGTTGAAGAGACTTACTGAATAGCCCATTCTGGAGCTTTCTCATTTATATATGAGTGTATATGGTCATCTAATTTAGCACATGAATACTCTGAATGACCTAGTGCATATCATATTTGACATCTTTATACAGTATATTTATGCTAAGCAGCCCAAATAGTTGTGCTAAAATATGGATAATTACTTTCCAGTTAAAGGTTTTTCCAATCTAGGACTCCATGCGTGCTGTCCATGAAGAACAGTGGAATTGGAATGATATAATGCTGCTTTTCAACATAAAGCAAAACAGTGACGAATTTAGATCAAATATTTGTGCATTATTTACTCAATGTGGGATTGATAGATTAAGATATCTGCACTTTTACAAAATATACTTAGGTAAATGTATTTTCTATCTTCTAAAAGTTAGCTTTATAATGCATGTGTAGTGGCTATTTGTCTAAAAAATAAACTAAACTTAAACCATAATCAAAAGGCCACTGATGCACCATGGGTATGTGGTTTACGCATGCAAAAGAGTCATTGTCCATACAAAATTATTGTGTTGTTGTATTGCTCTGGTAAAAAACCATAGGCCCACCCAGGTGCATGCTGGTCCTGTGAATACTACCTACATAAATAACCTCAGGTGCCCATGGTGTTACCCAAATGTATTAAATAAACCCACAAAATAAACTACTAATTAACCCAAACAAAATATAATAAATAAGCGAATAATAAATCTACCTAAATAACTAGCAAAGAAAATATCAAGTAATCCAAACAAAAAATAAATTAACAGATATTAGAAAAACCTATACAAACTACTAAATAGCTCCTACAATAGGCCATGGTCGAGGCTTATTAAAGCAAATCGCAAATTCTATTGGAACTCATTAAGTGTTCCTTTAGCATCAGTAGCAGTAATGCACCCTGGTGAGGGATTCACTTTTATCTGTCTCAAGGCTGTGACCATTAAAGGTGAATGCTACTTTCCATTCCTGTCCTCTGAAACACTCCAGCAAATGTGTGTAAACAATAAGAACTGTTCAATAACACCTCGCTGCCGCAGCTCATAACTCAACCAGATGGCGTGAAGCGTTCTTCTGTGGATACTTTATCCCACATCTGTGCACCACATTCTTTCAGGATTACTTCATTGGTTTTGGAATCGATTGTTTTTGGACTACATCTCATTAATAATGCACTCGTCTATATAATGGTTGGTAAATCCTCCCACAGTCCAAAGACATGCAGGTTAGGTTAAGTGGCGACTCTAAATAGACAAGGTGTTACCCCACCAGTGCACTCCACCTCTTGTCCAGTGTCAGCGGGGACAGGCTCCAGCCCCCCCTTGTAAAACCACAAGCAGGAATGGATGGGTGGTTTGTAAAACTGTATTTAAGATTCCATAATGTCAGGGCCTTCTGGGACTAGAATAAGCTTTGTATGAGCTCTAAAGATTAACACAGCAGTTATACAATGTCACATTCTATATTGCAACACCAGTCGTTTACAAACTGTATTCTATACGCAATGGGCTGTTGTGACTGTGGTGACAATTTAATGTTCCCACGTGGTGAAAATCCATTTTTATTGTTTTGTGGTTGTTATAAACTTGGAAGTGAAAAGTGAAAGCTGTTAAGATATAAAGACGTTTACTTCTTCCATTCAAGCGCCAAGAATTTTTGGCAGCTGCTATGTTCCAACTAAGGAATTTTCACTTGTCAAGCTCAAACTTTGCATAATCCTGCCCCCTCACTGCTTGTGAGGAGAGCCATTCAGAATAAGCAGCTGCCTCATAGTCTGCCAGGTTTATTTACTTTCTAGATCTGCTTCTCCAACTCTAAAACATCTCAGCCACGAGCAAAGTGCTTCAAATGTTCTGCTGTAGGCTGGCAAGAGTGAACACAAGAGTCTTCATGCAATCCCAGCATCTGAAGAACTGAAGATCCAATTGATTACTTTCATCAATGATGGCAATGTCACCATAGCAAGCAACCTTAGTGTTAGCAGATTGTTTGGCTAATGTGGCTAACGTTAGCATTAGCTTTGATCGTATGTGCACAGGTCAGAGCTCTGTGAAAACGGAGGGACATTCAGAGATGGTGAAACTTTAAGATTCATCAAGGCCTGGGTGGGTTAGTGTGTTTTCATGTCACCTGTTGTGCGTCAGTGCAGCCTAAACTCAGCTGGTGATGTTTACATCCTCTTGCTTCTCTCCTGCTCTCTGTGCTCACATATGTTGCATTTCAATACAGCTGAATCCCCAATAAAGTTGTTCTTGTTTAAATGTTTTTGTGTTTCTGACATCAGATAACAGAACGAGTATGAAATAGTGACTGAAATGCAGGCCATTAAAACTACATGTTAACCAGCAGTCACTTCAGCGCCATTTCAAAGCTGCTGTTCTGCACTGCTAAAATGCTGATTTTATAACCACAATGATATATGAGAAACTCACCATACACTTGAGTTACAGGTACGCTGTGAATTCACTGATATTTCCATGTAACATGATCACTTCACACATCATCGGACTCATCTCTGGTGGTGACGGGTCCGCCTACAGGTGGGAGATTGATCATCTGGTGACCTGGTGCAGCCAGAACAGCTTGGAGCTTAATGCTCTAAAGACAGTGGAGATGGTGGTGGACTTTAGGAAGAACGCAGCCCTACCTGTCCCCATCACCCTGTGCAACTCCCGGGTTGACACTGTGGAGTCCGTCCACTTCCTGGGGACTGTCATCACCCAGGGCCTCAAGTGGGAGCTGAACATCAGGTCCATCACAAAAACAGCACAGCAGAGGATGTACTTTCTGCAGCAGCTGAGGAAGTTCAACCTGCCAAAGACTATGACGGTGCACTTCTACACCTCCATCATCGAGTCTATCCTCACCTCCTCCATCACCATTTGGTACGCTGCTGCAACTGTCAAGGACAAGGGCAGGCTGCAGCGTATCATCCGTTCGGCAGAGAAGGTGATTGGCTGCAGTCTCCCATCCCTCCTGGACCTGTACAGCTCCAGGACCCTGAGGCGAGCAGGGAGAATTGTAGCTGATCCCTCCCACCCCGGACACAAACTTTTTCAACTACTCCCCTCTGGCAAGAGGCTGCGGTCCATCAGGACCAAAACCTCACGCCACAAAAACTGTTTCTTCCCATCTGCAGCCGGTCTCATCAGCCAGGCCCCTGACCCACATGTCAATCACAGACACAGAGAGAGTTTTCTTCCTGAAGGGGGCGTGGACAGAAGTCACTCAGCTGCATTTAAAGCTACAGACACTGAAGCAGTCCCTTTTGAACAGGGCTAAAGCCAGGGGTTACACAGTCATGGTGAAATTAATCATCTGTGCAGTATTTTGAACTGAGACATTGAAAGACACTTTCAGGGGGGCATTTGAGACTTTCATTAATTTGCTGAAAGGTGGCACAATATGGGACCTTTAACTTTAAAAAAATATTTTACTGATATTTTTTAAAAGAATAATAATACTTTCATTTTAGAAAAGAGCTGCATTGTTGCAGCTACAGACCTACACTCCCACACTGGTCGACCCTAAACGTCAGCACGCCCCTACGTGCTCTACTGAGGTGGAGATGTTGCCTTCAAATGCTTTCAAAACAGAACCTTCTGGTTCTGCTCTCTGCCTTGTTTTGCTCGAATGCGACTTGATTGTGGCTGAAGCATACTTTTATTACGATCAGCTTAAATATATAACATCAGTAATATGAGAAGTTTTATATTTATTGAGGTTTGGCAGTAGCAACAAAATGGTGAAATGCTGGTGACAGTAAAGTCGTAGGAACTTCTAATAGAGTGTTTTTTCTTTTCAGATGTGCGTTCAGTTTAATATTTTCACCACAAAAGCTACCGACTCGTTTTGATTTAACGTCAGTTTTTAGGGAATTCCGACATTCCTCGCAGCCCGTGAAGGCAGCACCGTTTTGCGTATGTGGTCTTGTTGGACAAACGGAGGAGAAAACATGGTCATGTTGTGAGTTTGGAGACGATGCTAACCTTTGTGACAACACGACGGGACGAACCTGCTGTGTGGCCTCAGTCTGCGGTGTCTGAAGGATGTGCGGAGCTGCTGGAGCCCGCTGCTACTTCATGATCCGTCGGGAGGTCTGGAGGCGACACGTCGAGAATAACGGAGCTCAGCTGACAGGCGGATCGTCGACCGTCGCACCGCTGAACACTCGGCCGCCTGTTCGGAGCCTCGGTCGGTCGGAGGGCTAATGACGAAGCTAGCGGCGGCGGGAGGCTGGGACGGGCAGCGAGACATCCGAGCTGGAAGCAGGTGGGCCAGAGATGGGAAATGACACCACACTGCTCCAAATCCATCCGCTTGAGCGAAGGAGGAGAGCCCCTGAGGCGAAATATCCCGGGAGAGAACCCCGTCTGGTTGTTTTAATGCTGTAACCGTTTTAACTGCAACCAAACAGCACCGAGTAGCTTTTTTGTTGTTGTTGGCCGTTTTTCATCACTTTGCAGAAAATGTCCTTCACAATGGAGGATAGTTTGGAGTCGGGCTGGGTAGCCGTTCGCCCGAATGCGTTTGAGGAGAAGGAGAAGCATAAATTTGTGTTTATCGTCGCCTGGAATGAGGTGGAGGGTAAATTTGCCATTACGTGTCACAACAGGACGGTTCAGAGGAGAAGCTTCGGCAGAGACCCGCCGCTGGAGACGACCAGCCTGGATGGGGACAAAACAAAATGGCCCGAAAGTCCGGTCAGGGATAAAGTCTGCAGGAGTCCTAGCAAAGCAGCCGAGGCTAAAGGATGCAGCACCAAAACCAAGACTGTAACACCCAAACCGAGCCCCGTCAAAATACAAACCGTCAGCCCGGACACGGACAGAGAGGAGCTGTCTCCCTCCCTGGACTGCCTGGACCTGGAGGAGCTGGACAGCCTGAGCCGGGAGGACTGCAGCTGGGCCGGACTCTTCTCCTTCCAGGACCTCCGTGCCGTCCACCAGCAGCTGTGCTCGGTCAACTCGGTCCTGGAGCCCTGCCTGCCGGTGTTCCCCGAGGAACCGGCCGGGATGTGGACGGTGCTGTTCGGCCCGGCGGAAGTGCCCGAGACGGAGATGGACGAGCTGTGCTACAGTTTACAGGTGTACCTGGGTCACGCGCTCGACACCTGCGGGTGGAAGATCCTGTCGCAGGTTCTGTTCACGGAAAACGACGACCCGGATGAGTACTATGAGAGCCTGAGCGAGCTGAGGCAGTCCGGGTACGAGGAGACGCTCAACCGGGCAACAAAACATCTGCAAGAGGTGAGAGATTCACTGATCCTCCCACAGCCTTAACAACTCTTACTGCATATAGTCTGCACATCTGGAATAGCACACCAGACCTAATGGACTTCCTTTAGGCTGTGCCACATTCCAACATGGCAGTGAGGAAGTGTGATCCACTAGCCATTAATCTCAGGTATATGAATATTTAATAGACATACTTAATATGAAATAGTCCATTTAAGTACAAATTGATACAGTCTACTTGCACAGACTAGGTAAACAAAAATATTTGAACCAGGACTCTGCACTGGTGACCTCTGTAAATCACACAAACACAGCAGAAGAAATTTGAAGCATTACTTTTAATTGCAGATTTTAGAGAGGAGATGTGTGGCCCATCTAGTCCATGCATAATACATCATCAATGATTTAAAAAAAAAATGAGCAGCTGCCTAGTCAGCAATCTGCAGTGAGATTTTATTCCACGCAGTGTAGATTAACATCAATGTGTGCACCTCTGTGTGGGGAATCAAACAGTAAAATCCGAGCTGTATTGCGTGCATGACCAAATGTGTGAAAAGAAGTGAGTTCTGTGAGAAAACAAGGCCACCAACACATTGCACTGATGACATAGCTGGCAGTGTAAGAGCCTCCATGTTTCTTTCATTCCCACGAAAGAAGTATCTTTAAAACACGGTGGATGAACCAGTTCCACTGCCCAGCCAGTGAGAGAAGATTTTCTAAAACTGGGTTGCAATTGTAGGCACGTCCTCTGTGGAATATTATACCCTCAGCATGGCTGCTGTCTGCTGCTTACACAGCTGAGGGAGTCAAGTGGAGACACACAAACACGGTTCAAGTACTTCTTTCCTTTTAGAATTAGCTTGTTTTTAAAATGTGCAAAGTCATCTTGTGTGTCTGCTACCATGACTTTACCTTCTTTAAACATTTAATTAGTGCCCTTATTGAGATTATAGTCACCATATACTTAACTGTAGCTTCACATGTTATACATCAGACGTCTCTGTTCCTTTTTTTGTTCCTTTTATATATAATTCTGTTGTCCTGTTCTTGGGACAAGTTTCTTCAGAAGCAGACGCTACTTTTGGCAAACCTCGTAGTTTCAATCGTAGACTTGGTTGAGTTAGCTCGAAGACATTTCACCTCTCATCCAAGAGGCTTCATCAGTTCTAAACTGACTGGTTGTTAAACTAGAAAAACCTTCATTGAACAGAGGGGGAGGCTTGAGACATCACCTCTCACCTGTGTACAATGCAGTGTTACATTCTTTACCCAGGAAAAACAGAAACCTTTCACACCTGGCCACAATGGTCCCTAACGAACACCATTGTGAGAGGGAAGGACCTAACGACTCTCATAATGAGTGGAGGGACAACACTCACCCAGCAGACTGAAGCTTCAATCGTGTTAATGGCTCCTGAAGATAAAACCTGGAACTCCCAACCAGTCAGTTTAGAACTGATGAAGCCTCTTGGATGAGAGGTGAAACGTCTTCGAGCTAACTCAACCAAGTCCAGATGCTACGATTGAAACTATGAGGATAACCATGACCTGGAAGACTGAGAACCTTCACAGACACACTTTTGGCAAATTTGTGTAGAGAACAGCATATTTGTCCAAACAGATCAGCCTCCAAATATTTAAGAATACACATCCTGTCATTATATTGTGGCTCAGAAGGAAGTGAAAAGCATTCGTCCTGTTTGACTAAAAAACAGCAATCTAAGATTCTATTTATGGTGAAAACATCGTCAAATTAAACTGTGATATTTCAGGAAATTTGGAAAAGCTATATTGTGACCATGATTATCATGTATGGAAGTTGCTGCGCTTACTGATTGTTGGAATCATTAGTACGAGTCGACCCATGTGTGCTAGTGAATAAGAGTTCTATGTTTTATTCACAGCTAGAAAAGATGTTATGAAGTTAGAATACACATTTAACGTAATCAAACACCAAATTTACATGTTGTATCCCTGACGCAGACTCTGAGACGTGCTCCAGACACCACACACGCTCCAGGCCTGCTCGTCTTACACACCAGCAGCAGCTAGTGATTGATTAACTGCTCTTAATATAAACAGACATTCTTTTGATGCTCATTGGCTCTCACCTTGTCCTACTAATCAATGGTGTTAGATTAATGCATCCTTGACTAGTGGAGCTGGAGAGTGCAAGAAGTCCTCTGAGAGGCCAGGCGAGACGGACCTTTAATGGAAGAGTTTTCAATTATTTCCATCGCAGCATTACTCCCTGCCTTTACAGCGGATGTTAGATCCACTCTGAGTGTTACCTGTATTTATGGACTAGATATCTTTCAAACACGTGTAGGCCAAGAAAAGGACATTTTTATCTGTTTCTTCTAACATGCTCGTATTAGAACGCTCGGGCCGTAGAGCGCTTGGATAGCTCGTAGAGCATAGGTAGAGCATCAGACTTTTAATCTGAGGGTCCAGGGTTCAAGTCCCTGTTCGGGTGACGATGTTTAGGGGCAGTGGTGGTGCAACAGTTTAGCCCCTGGGCTACTGATCAGAAGGTCAGAGGATCAAACCCTGATGCAGGCTAAGGCCCTTAGCCCTTACTGCTCCAGGGCCCTGTGCTCTGACCCCAACTGGGATATGCAAAAAAAACACAATCTCACAAATGCTGTAAAAATGTATTTCATGACAATAAAGGTTTCTTCTTCTTCATTGTGAATGCTGCAGTGTGACTTTGAACTGCTTCAACTAATTAGAAAAACAAACTAAACAGTGGAGTTACTGGATATTTGCAGTCTAAATGGCAGGTTTACATCAAACTTTTATTTTTAATTTCATTAGGTTATGAGGATCGATAGTTTCCGTGTTCTGATTGGTTGAAAGGTTGTCTCAAACTGGAAGGGCTAAGTCGTCCTTTACGTATGATGAACAATGCATGTGTTTATAAGTACTGCTTTTGAATGATGATGATGCAGGTCTAATAGTAAAGCTGTCAGGCATCAATCCTACGGTGGCCCAAAGGGGTCATCGCAACTGCAAAAGCCACAACACAACCCAAAAGCCACAACGCAAATGCAAAGGCCACAACGGAAGTTAACCCACAACGGAAGTGCGCAGCAGTCGAAAGAACAGGCTTTGTTTCCGGGGGACAATATTTTCTGACGGAGTATTTTGATTACGGGAGAGTTTAATGAGACGTAAGTAAAACACGGTGACCAACATTGCTGATTTGTGAACGACATTAATCACAATCATGGAGCAGCAGCGTTTTACTTACGTCTCACTTCCGTTGTGGCCTTTGCATTTACGTTGTGGCTTTTGGGTTGTGTTGTGGCTTTTGCAGTTACGTTGACCCTTCTGGGCCACTGTACAATCCACTATTTTTATCACTCAGGTTTACTCCTTTACACTTCAGTATGACTTCTGTCTTTTCTGCAGCAGAGACAAATGCAAAAGGACTAACAGCAGCACAA
Source organism: Chromis chromis (assembly GCA_900302755.1). NCBI lineage: Eukaryota > Metazoa > Chordata > Actinopteri > Pomacentridae > Chromis > Chromis chromis. The sequence continues at coordinate 6,155 of OMNN01031868.1, read as the reverse complement.
ACAGGAAACAAGAGTAGCCTACATTTCGGGTTCTTTCACATATTTCTGACAATGTGCCCAAGTGGCAGCAGACAGCTACAACAGCTACATGTGCTGTACCAGTGCAGTAGCATGTTTTGGCCTTGAGCCTACACTGTCCATGACTCCAGCAGTCCACAGTATGATTGTATATCCGTGTGTATGCTTACTGTCATTGCAAAAGTAAGTTAAAATGCTTTTATAGTGATGTGTTTACATGATTCAGTGGCCAAAGGCGTTTCCTCTCCGTGCCGCTTTTGGCAGTGAAAAGAGGCTGTGAGTAACATAGACGAACAACCCGCATGTCATTCCACCCAGGCGGTCCCACACCCACTCCCATTCACACAGTTCAGAAAACACACACTCGGAATAAAAAAGACAGAAAACCAGACACAGGAAGCGTTGACTTGCTGCCCTTCCTGAGAAAAAAACTTCAAACAGCAGAGTCATCGGTCTCACAGAAGACACACCAGGCAACCAGAGCAAATTTGATCCAATTGTTTCAATACATGTTTGTCAGTTTGGGGTTTCCAGTTTGCTTAAAAGCAGTGCGTCTCAAAGTCTGGTCCATATCTGGACTGAACGGCAAGACCCAGCCCATACCTCATGTTATGAATACAGTATGCTATGTAGTGAAGTGAGATACATTTTCTATTGATCAATAAATTGTTAGTGACGTTGACTGTACAGTGTAGCAGCAGATTATTGGCAGTGATCATCTGTCCAGATGTGGTGTTAATGTGGCGTATCTCCCTTCCTTGACATAGCTGTCATGATGATGTTAACCCCTGGATGGACTGTTGTGTATCAGCTCCTAAACTGCAGAAACAAAATGTGCCACATTTTCTCCAGAACACTATTTCTACAACTCTTGTAAATGTAAGAAAACGTCTTAGTCAGAAATGAATATCAACTAACTGCCCATAATTTATACTTGCATAATCACAAGAGATGTGACGTTTGTGGTGTCATCACACATCAGAGGTCAGAGGTCACACTGATGCAGCTGACTGCAGGCAAACGGTGCCATTTCTCCATCTAGGCTCGAATATATTTTCACTATCTTGTCTGCCTTGGACTTGAATATATGTCGCTTAAAATTTAAAAGTGTCATTTTGTTATTACCAATTGTTCCAGACCTATGACCTTGAATATAAATCAGATGCAGACCTTTAAGTAATAAGTTTGAGAACCCCTGCTTTAAGATGTATTCATCCTGAGCATGTCGGAAGAGCTGCTGATCTTTATCATCTCTTTATCACAGTCTGACCTCTTCCATCTGCAGTGACCGAGCTCTGTAGTTCATTCAAATACAGTGGCTGTAGGATTTCACACACACATACACACACACTGGCCTATTGATCCTCCCACTCCATTTGAGGGCTGAGTTAATGGCTATTTTAGTGTTTGCTGGTAGCCTACAGGATTGTTCAGTCTGGCAAAAATGTGTGTGTGTATTGATCCTATTCCCAGCAGCAGAAATGACTCTGCTCACTCAGTTGTGCACTGAGAGACTGCACTCAGATATACTCCTATTATTTACAGTTACACAAAGCATCCTTACATTCTCATAGTGAGATGCAAGATTTTACTTTGTGGTGATCGACACTAAAAGATCTGTATGTAAGTAAGTTCTTCTCACTTTGGCTTACAATGAGAGTAGGAAAACATGTGACGTTACATCAGCAGATTGTATCACAGCTACAGTATGTTTGCCGTCTGTGTAGTAGGCATTTTTTCTATTTAATAAATGTCGATATTTCAGTCAAGGTGCTTTATTTTTGTTTTTTTTGTATGGATAATTGCAAATGCCTCATTATCACAGTCTCACTCATTTGTTCCAATATTCTGAAAAATGTTTGTATGTAACTTCCTGTGTGTTTGTGATGTAGCTGCTGGAGAAGCACAAGGCCATGGACAGCATGGTGGAGCTGTTGGAGCTATATGAGGAAGAAGACCAGGCCTATGGAGGTCTGCTGGAGGCCTCCACACAGCTGTACCAGTACCTTCTGCAGCCCTTCAGAGACATGAGGGAGCTAGCAATGCTACGCAGACAGCAGATCAAGGTAACAAAGACATTTAGGGGGAATTTGTCACCTAAACTAACTTTCTGTCTGACATTTCACGGAGCCCTTTGAATCACTATCCTCACACAAACACTGATGACCACTCGATTTCAGTGGTGAAAAAATTATGCACATTATCACATCCAACTAGGAGAAAACAATAAGGAGAATATGACTGAAAAGTTGGTAAGGACCTATTATTGTAGGTCATGTGAACTGTGTGGGTTTTTCCTGACTGCAGGGGTAATTCAGATTCTGCCCAGTGAGCATCAACTGGGATTTCAACATTGATTTCTAGTTGTAAACTGGGTGATATTTGGTGTGAGCGACTATTTTCACCTCTTTTCAACCAGCTAAAATGTGATTATGATATCAGAGTGTCTCAAAACATGAACTTGTTTTATCATTTTGATCATTTGTTCAGTTATAGGTTAAAACAGAGATTAGTATGCATTGATTAGTATAAATGCATTTCTTCAAATACCTAACATGTTGTTCACATGAAGATGTCACTTGTATGCATTTAATGTTTAATACAGAAACTATATAGGTTGAATCCTGCCCACAAGAAGCTTCCAGGACATTGTGAGGAGAAAAGTTGAAGTTGTCCTTACTGCTGTAACACATTTGTACAACTGTTTAGGGGTTACAGCTTACAAACCTCCCCAACAGCTGGGTAGCTTAGTAGCTTAGGATGGGGTTTAGCATTAACTGGGTCGTGGGCACCATCCCTGCTGGATCCTTAGTGGGTGGCTATTGCAAATCCTGTTGAAATATGATCTAGATGTTAGTATTTTATCAAATAGTAGCTCTTTTGAACGTGTTTTGTTTCACCGGTGATCATTGTTTTCCCACTTATACTTCCCTAGAATAGGTGGGAAGCCAGCTACTATGTAGATGAGCCTGGATTCAGTGTTTTCCTGTATTTCTCTATGGGACTGATGTGGAAGGGTCCTAAAACACAATTGATGGTCACAGGAAATTCTCATGTGTCTTAAAATAGAGCCTGCTCTGTGTGTGTGTGTGTGTGTGTGTGTGTGTGTGTGTGTGTCTCTAAGAGGAAAC